>LRSR01006248.1:0-15988 GCA_001579985.1 Hypsibius dujardini | reverse complement strand
TGTTAACTGAAAGATACGCTTGCTGCTGCAGCACTGACCAACAAATACTCTGCTGTCACGTATAGAGAGTTTACAAAAGGCAAAGTCAGATTATGCTTATTTGGATAAGATCCTGCTTGCAATCCTTCTCGCGCGCACTGAGCGATTCACGATAAAAGTTCTTGAATCTGTTGATCCTTTCGGGGGTCTAATTTTCCACGTGTGAATGCGAGGCCAAAGTGCAGTCCCCTGATCATACAAAGACGTAATACTCTGTACAGCATTAAATTAACCAGTTGCGGCTTATCATACAGGGGCTCATTAAGGGACGTTACACGTCCGAACCAAGACCTATCATGATAGGGCCAGTGGGTAGGCAGAGGGGCAAAATGCATATTTTTTTCAAAATTGAACATGAAATACAGCATTTTTTCTTGATCATTTTGAAATTTGTGGCGTTGTGGGGGTCTGATTTCCAAGAACCCCCTGTGATAGACCATTAGATTAATACCCGTAACGACAGAGCCTTCTGTGTGTAGAACCATAAGGTCCAAGTGGCCCTTTATAGGGAGTTTTGAAAAAATCTGATTCCGAGAACCAGAAAAAAATAAAAAAAGAGTGGCGATCCGCTACAAGACCTTCCACTAGCTGTATTTATGACAAGGCACAGCGAGACTTATTTTCTTCAAATATATGATAGTAGTACCTTGGTTTTTCGATATACGCAATACTTCAACGTGAAATCAATAGATCTGTTCTGTCTTGTTCTGCTCTGTTCTGTTCTGTTCTGTTCTGTTTTGTTTTGTGCTGTTCTGTTCTGTTCTGTTCTGCTCTGCTCTGTTCTGCTCTGTTCTGCTCTGTTCTGTTTTGTTTTGTGCTGTTCTGTTCCGTTTTAAATTAGGGCAGAGCTTTTATCAACGAACCAAGCAGAATTCTAGACTGGTATTCTTCCGCCGGATGGAATCCATATTCAGGCCGAGACTCTCAGGAGACTTCAGAGGCTCAAGGAACAGCGCTAAAGGCCGGGTGAATTAGCAAAGTTCCACATACGATACGACTGCCGCTTCAAGATAAATGTTGTTTATCGTCGGAAAGTATTTTGATTATTCCAGTTTTTGTTGAGTTACGGCAACGTGTCAGTACATTTACCAGGTATCAAATGACTGTTATGTTATGTTTTAATAGGACGAAACAGGGCGACTCAAAAGCATCTTCAAAAAGCGGGTGAAATTCATGTGTCTTATGGGTTAACCATCGCACGCACAGACATCGGTTTGAAAGTTGACGGCCAGTCACAAGCGAACGCGTCGTAGACGGGTTGGAAGCCGACAAACTGCTTGACGCAAATTCTCCACCGACAGGATGAAAATGATCGGATCAATTGACGACGGCACAATATTCATGGCGACGATGACCTTAGACACGCTGGGCGGAACAACTGTTGTCGCAAATCCCGGATCAATCATGAGCATTAGAAAGAAGCAACTGTTCGGTAGCCAACAAAGAATAGCCAACAATGACAGCAGTCCCAGTAGAAATAAACCCCTTTGTGGTTGCTTGGGACCGCGTCCTGATGTCGGGCCGCTAACGACTGGAACGACGGGTAAACGTGCTGCAATCTTCTTTGACTGGGCAATGCGTGCACAAAATACGACGGGTGTCACCATGATTAATACGATCAGAGGGATGAAAAACAAGATGCCTTGGCTGATCGCCACATATAGCTGCTGTTTGGCTGTATTGGCGCTGCAAGAGCCTCCGTTTTGTATGATCGAGGCGCGATAGTATGCAGTATCCAGAATCCAAAACGGCAACCTAAAACAACGAGATAACTTCTACTGAATAATTCACGCTTAACGATTTGCTTCATCAAGTTTTCATTTCGCAGAACTCATTGCCCACAAAACTTCATTAGGACGCATAGTGTCCCTAGGCCGAGTTTGCAAATGCGAATAACGCCTTTTTGGTGCGAGGTTCGCTCAGAAACTCGGTAACTTGTAAGCGAACAAAGCGAATTCTAACTTAAGCGCTTTATTGAAACGTTTGGCTTTTCCCCACAGCCCCGCAGTCAAGGACAAAGTGCTACGTTCGGTTAAGAAGATATATTAACAAATAATAGACGCCCCGAGGTCGGAAAAGGGTAAAGGACTTCATGACCTTTGACTTTTTTCAATCCTGTAAAGAATCACCCACCTAGCCAAATGCGCGTAAACCCACACACCCACACATAGCCCCACAGCTAACGTTTGCTTGTTTCGTGTGCGGTACGAGTGGGGGTGGATGACGGCCCACATGCGGACACAGGCGATCACCTGGTGAAGATTGTACAGGGTACTCAGCTGCACCCAGCCGATGTACATGTACAGGGAGCATGCTGTTTCACTCCACGCCCACGCGACACCCTTCCAGGCGTTCACAATTTCAAACGGCTTGGCAATATTGTTGATGATGTTGCTTACGGCCAAGCAGACTATGTAGGTGTTGAAGGGTGTGCGAAGCTGGCGGTCGGTCGTGATTAAGAGGAACATGAAGCTGTTTCCCAGCATACTAACGATGAACGTTACGGTGTACAAAATCAGCTTCCATTGCACAACTGGATAAGCTGCCCTGAGCGGTACAGCGGTGACACTGCAGTTTTTGTCGCAAAAGGTCACGTTTGTGAAATTAGCCATTGTCGCTGTCCTGAAAATCGACGCCTAAGGTAAATAGCAATTTTCGAAGAGTGAATAACTATTGCGATACACACAGACGTATATATAAGTTCATTTCTTTGCCCGGTACACGTTGAAGCAGAGCCTCTTATTTCTACAACTTCCTTTGGTATTCACTGTTACGAAGATGATTCGTTAATTGACCAAAGACATTGTACAGGAATTCTAGCGTCAAGCCTGGCTGCGCCTACTAATGAGTTTAAACAGAAACTTCTGCTCGTTGCTCTCCAAAAGGAATGTCTTGTTAAACGTAAGGATGTAACGGGGAAGAAAGTGAAGGAGATGTTCCCAGCAGGGAATAATTTTTGCTACACTCCAAAAATAATATCGTCCGACAGGGAAATAGACATTCTACAAATGGTTTGCTCTTGTGAAAAGCTAAACTCCACCGGTTTCAGCAGAAAACACAAGATAGACAGGTGCTGAGTGAGAGACTGACTTTTCAAAGGCAAAGTTATTTTTCAAACGGCAAATCTGTTTCCCTGACGTGTTAATAACATTTTATATTGAGACAATTTTTGAATCACAGGGAATAATGATACGAGGAGTACTTCCTTAGAGATGGAATTCTCAAAATTTTCTTCAAACATATCACTTCAAAAAAAAGTTCAGTTTACCCGAGGTCATCGAAAGGTCAAAACAGTTTTACTGAATTCTAGAAGAAATCTGATTTTTTTGTATTTCTGCAAAAGTTTTTGCTGCACAAGTTTCTACAACATTGTCCAATGAAAAAACAATTGTGAATTTTGTCTCGATTCTTGGCCTTTTGACCGTTGCCCTATGACAAGCCGCAGTGTTGGTTTTTCTCATACTTTAAAAAATGTGATATGGCCATAATTTAGAGAAATACATATAGAAAGCTATACGAGGGAAATAGTATAGATGACGTCATCGGCGGTTTTTGTGTAAATACTAAAGCCGGAACCGAAACTACCGGGAACATCTTCTTAAACCGCTCCCGTAAAATGCACCGTAAATCAGCTGGCGAAAACAAGTGTCTTTTTACTTTATTCCTGTTCAGTAAACATGAAATGTTTCCGCATCACCTTCTTCAGAAATCGTCATCAATCTCCGACTGACCGCGTGAATGCGTGCGCGTATGCGTAATTGCTCTCATAAAGATTTGCTGGTAAAATTGAATTTTGGCGTAGTTATTTTAAAAATATGGGGAAAGTTACTGCTTCCAGTGATACAAAATTGCTCCAGTCGCGAGGCTAGCTGCTGCGGAAAGTCCGGATTATGGCGTTCGCAAGTAATGAATTACAGATGACAGTGCTGTTGAGACAGAATAAGCGATTAGTGACCGACAGACATCTTTCACGTTTGCTGACAGTGATTTGAATGATTTGCTGGCAGTTTTCTGCCGTTTGCAACGATCTCGTTCTAACATTCCGTGCTATTTTGTTACATTTAAGAGTTTGGAAGAAAAAGTGTAAATTATGCCTGTTTTGAACCAAGATTGAATAATACATTTGTCGGCTAGAAGCTTTGCTATACAGTGTGTGTCGAATGTTTTAAGCGCCAAAGGAATCAACGCACACTTTCAAAGGTGAGCAGAAGAGAAACTTATTTCATTGAGCTAAACAAACGACACGTTTGTAAATGGCCCTACCTGATTGAATGACAGCTGATGACATGCTGATGACAGCTGATGACAGCTGATGACAGCTGACAGCAGATTGTGTGACAGCTTTGAAGTTTAAACTCGACCAGACGGTTTAAGTCCCCATTAAAAGTTTGTTTGATCGTGAGAAGCATTATATCGTTAACCCATTCAACCATTTACCAATTAAGTGAAGATTTTGGGTGTGCGTCACTGCATGTGTGTCAGTGTGGGTGCGTGTGGCGGGGGCGGGGCTTAGCCCACCCGCAGAATCGCGCGGCTACAGTACTTAACAAGATCCCGTAAGCTACAACGAATATACAATCCTGCATTTGGTTTCGTGAGCCATATTAGCATGTGTCTTCACCATCTTTCAGAAACGCGGATTTCAAAGTCTCTGGTGGAAACCTTTGATAGATCTAAGCCCGGTCTATTTTTGCCGCAATTTTTTAGCCTCGTCTCGCGTTTTTGTTCTTAGACTGAGACGTACGTTAAATTCCGCATTTAGCGAGGGTAGTACAGTATATAACGGTAGCAAGCAGTAAGTTACCTGCTTTGCTAAACAAAATGGGGCCCCAGACATCTCAACGTAAGCCAGACAGTTCTTTTTAATAACAAAAAGGGGAAATAGGTACCAGTGCTCAACTCATATGACTTTCATCTGTGAGCGCCTTATGAGTCGCAATGTACCGTGCCATTCCTGTGGTGCCAAACGAAACCAACCAAAAAATCCACAAAATTGCATCATCTTCAATCGATCAGACAATCGATTGCTGATGTCGTTACCATTACAACAAAATTTAAATTCCTCGAGTTCGTATCAACTTGTCTATAACCACTGTTGAACCTATGTCAACTGCCGGGATCACCGTCCACTCACTCTCTCGTTGAGAAAACAACAACGTGCTTCCCACTCTAACGCAAACCGGTTGGATTTGATTCATAGGGAGGATTTGATTCATAGGGAATTGGAAGAATGAAACAAGGGGGCGAACTTTCAACGTAGTATATCATTCTAATAATGGCACGGCAGCAAAACTTTTTTTTTACATCAAACTCTAATTGACATGCAACAATCGCACTGGGCCAGGTATTTACAATTTTGATTGGCATAGCCGCTCGTTGCTTTCTCCAAAATATTTCTGCCGTCCGTCTCTAATCGATTTTTTATTCCAATTCCAAATCGGGCGATGCCAACAATCGCATATTATCTTTTACTTCGGATGCGACGCCACAACCGACCGCCCAATCGAGCCGCCCGGCCACCCCAGCAACCGTAGCGGTCCCCCGACCGACAGCCGCCATGCCCCCGAGGGCGGTCAAAGTCTCTCCAACCGCAGTGCCAACCACGGCAACGGTCGCTCCAGTGGCCACGCCGGCTGTCACCGCCACTCCTCCCACGGCTGCGGCTATCACCGCTGCCCCCGTTATCACACCTTTGATGAATCGATTTTTGGAGGACTTTTTGGAAAACTCCAGTCTCTCCAGTTCACGCGCACAAAACTCTTCCATGTGTCGTTCCAGTTTCTCCTCAAAAGCGTTGTTAACATCATATCCTCCCATCTTCGGACAACCGTGATACATCGCCAATGCCGCGTTCCGAGACGACTCGTGGTGGCGTCGAAGGTCGGTTTCGTTGAGCGCTCCGTCTCGGGAGAAAATAAACTGTAAAGAAAAAGTGATCAAAAGCGGCGGGACGGGTAATTTTGTTGCCGTTCTGGCCATGTGGTCGTTACCTTTCGCATTTGAACATCGTAATATGATCGACAATTCATTAATGCGTTTTGATGGTGGATTTCAGCCCTTGCCTAAAGGTTGAAAACACAGCTTTTGATACGATATCAATGCTTCCAGTCCTGAACCCTGGAACGGAGATTTGCTGGGACGCGCACACACAACACTACACAGTCGTACCTGCCTAAGAGCAGTCTATCGTTCTGAAATAATTGAACATAGGTCTACAAAACAAAAACGGGTTTATACTTGGCAGCATTACTGGCTGTGGGAAGATGATCGCGCTGGATAATGTGGAACGGGCTCATGTCATATGTTTGTAAATTAAATCATTGGCGTACCTACCTGAATACAGTCAAATAGTGAGCCTGCTAGCAAGTCCTGCCCGTTATGTTGCTTTATCACGATTTCCTCCTCGTAAAATAGTATTGCAAGAAGTTCATGCAAATGTTGACGGAAGTCTTCCTCCATGTCTGTGGGTGAATAATGAGGAGAGCACTTTCGATATGTTGTCGTTGAAGCCTCAGTAGTTTGCAGCGCAAAAACAGCTCACCATAAGAAGAGCTTCGTTGAATTGGCGCCTTCATGGTCAACGCATCGAGCTGGATGTTTTAAATGGTTCAAAGTGAGAGGTCAAGATCCTCTTTACTCAACTTTAAATTGTTATAGTAGTAACTGCGCGCGACCGATTGCGTCCCTGTATGTTTATTCCGAACCGCAATTTAAAGAAGATCTTGGCCCGATCGTGTTTTGGCAATTCACAAGGCGAAGGGCCATCATGCTCCAAATTATTAGAAAGATTTATTGCGTATTTTGTTTTGGTGATTTTTCAAAGTTGAGTAAATGTTTATGACGACCCCTGTAGATGGGTTATTGCGTTGATCGATTCAAGCTATTCAGCTTGTCCGTGAACGGGCAGTCACTTGGTACGAAGTCACTTGGTACGGAGATGCACTATCTTGGCGATGTTGAGGGTACCGAACTCTTTGTTATCTATAACATACTGGATTCTCCCAGTTATTTAAGGTTATTGCTAGACAGTTAGACAGCTGGATTATTTGCACGGGAAGAAATCGAGGCAAAGCCAAACTAACAATGTGTCGCAACTGCGTGTTTTCCGAATGAACTTCGTTGCTAAACTGCAAGACAGGCGATGGTCGCCGATATTTATTTTAGCGATAAAATCAATGCTGGCCTAGCAGGAATACGTAGAACGTAATGATCCAACCGAAAACCTGTTCACAACAAAACATTTGTCATCACATGCTCCGGCTGTTTGAATCTAACCATACTTACTCGTCACAAAACTTACACTGATGACTGTACCTCGACCGATGTACCCCAAGCCGTTCCATGCAACCGCTACCTTCCTTGATCCAAAACAACTTGATTCAAATGCTGACAGAACAGTGCAGACCTGGTATTGCGAAACGCCGTAATGGTCGTTGTTCGCAGGTGTGTCAGGTTTGTTACTCATCACATCTAGGGATTGGAGGGGGTCTCGTGCCCAAAACGAGCGCAGTTTATACAAATGTGCCCTCGTTTCCTTTTCCTAAAACAACATTGAAGTTAAAAAGTTACACCACGTATGCTATCCAGGCACCATGCATGGGATAGACGTCTTTCTGAATTACCTTGTCCATTAAACTGATTAGTCCGTCAACATTGATGAGAAAACTGCTGAGGCAGAGCATCACCGATGCGACTAGACGGATCCGTTGGGGAGTTGTTTGTTGGGGTGAGAGGGCGTCTCCAACAATACAAACCAGACGTAGTACGTCCGTGACAAACAGCAGAGAAAATATAATGCCAAAGGTTTTTTCCAATTTTTCAGCAAAGGTCAACGCGGCTTCTCTGACAAACCACAGTCCAATCAGATCATTTTTCGAGGTCTGGTTCTTGATTATCGATTCGTCAAGAAGAGACAAAGTTTCAGAAGCAGAATTTGCTCTAAAATTGGCAAGCAGTATTCCCAAGTAGCCCGCATAGAGTACGCGTAGCGCCTCCTGGAAGGTCAATGCACAAAGTTTAAAAATGGCTTCTTGCAGGAGCGTGACCGAAAGAAATGGCGGTGAGCTCCAAGATAGGATCGAACTACCAGTCTGAAATGCTCCCCAAAGTCGAGTTGAAATGTTAACTGCCATAAAAGTTACGAACACAGACACAGCCACCACTGCAAGGCGATTTTCCTTGCGTCTACTCTTGCTGTTTGCTTGTGGGTTGGTTTCGTTGAGGATTATGAGACTTTCATGAAGGCTCGTCAAAGCGGTGGCTTTCCAGCAAAATGCTGAAATCAGTGTGAAAGTGGAGGCTGTTCGCACCACGTAATTGATATCGTAAAGAATGCCAATGATTGCAATCCGATTGCCTTCACTGTGCCAGGACATGACAGCTTCCATAGCAGCACACACCTCGTAAAGAAACTCCGCGAAACTGAGCAGTAAAATGGCCATGGATCGCGTCACGCGGAAGGCCACTGTAACACAGTTCTCTTTCGGTTTATCACCCAGAAAGCCGAGCATCATGAGGATGAAGCGCAGAAACAGTTCACCGAAGCTTGTTTTCGATTTTGGGGGAGACTCCATGATCTAGTTCGATTTCGTACACAAATGCTTATGTGGTGCATGATTTCCCTCATCTTTTCAGGAATTGGGCCTTAGACACCCTGCAGTAACAAGCTCTTACTGATGGCGATTCCTCTTGTTTCACTTTGGGAAATCATTTGATGATAACCTATCCCCCGTGCTCCTATTTCCTAAGCACACAGGGGTCATGGCGTTGTTGACTCATTGCAGACATTGAGTATGTAAACGAACTGGGAGACATGAGATCAGGAAATTGGCTAGAAACAGACCTTGTTTCGGTTTAACATGAACAAAGCCAGACGTCCCTCGGTTTAGCAGTCCATTTTAATGAAATAAAACGAAACCGCCGTTTTCATGTCTAGGGACCAGTGTTTTAACAGCAGTTCATAGCAAAAAGCATTCCTTGAGAGTTCCTTTGAAATGATCATCTGAATTGCTGGACACGCGAAGACTTTTGTGCTCCAACAGGAACACGTAGGACGTAATGAGCCATCCGAACACCCGAAGAGAAAATAACTTGCATGTTCACTTTTATGTTGGAGTTCCTAAAGTGTTCCAAAAGTGAAATTTACGCCAAGTGGAGGTCACTACTGTATCCAAGGGTTGTCCGTGCGACAATTGCGTCGGGTGGGTTGAGGGTACCAGTCTCAAATTCGTCTGCCAAGCTTTCATCAATTAATCTCTAGAAAATAACTTCTGGACAGTGGACATAACTAACCATGTATTCTGCACTAAGACACTTTTCAGTCAGCGAAAGACCGATCTGGCCGATTTACTTAAACATTAACTCTGGAACATTAACTAACACACAAGATAAAATCACTACTTTTTTTTACCAATGCGATTGTAAGATCAGTTTTGGAGGCATTTCGTCGTTAACTGTTTCTGCTCTCGCCGGACACCTAGTTGATGTGCCGAATTCTCGTCTATTATTAGTTGCGGTTGCGGATTATACTGTCTCCGGGACATTTTGGCCGGCTACGTTTCTGCTGAAATATCTTTTGTTATTATATCGGTCTATGATGTACTCGAAAATACACCTTTTATTGTTGTGCGTCGTGATTGGAGGTAAGAGAGAACCCAGAGAAAAATGCACCGAACCGAGAATCGTTTGGAAGTGCGATTGCGGCAGCATAGTGATCGCCCAAATTATATTTTCGAGCTGCGGATCCCTTCACTCTAGGCATTCGTACTCTCCTGGCCGTTCCTCCGTTTCCTGCATCAACCACCATTCTTATTTGAATCCAACAAATTGATTTTTTACGGTAGCTGTGGGGATTGCCAACGCTCTGGAATGCTACGTGTGCAGCACCCATGGCCACGGTTCTCAGTGCAAAAGTCCCGCGACGGACTCGAGCCTCTTTCACGACTGAGGAATTCATGTCAAAGCCTGCAGATGGAGCTACATGGGCATGTTAAGTGTCTATGGGTGTACGAGTCAAGGTTCTGTTTAGCACATCCTGGCTTGATTTCCGCAATTTGCCTCAAAACTAAAGTATTTCTCACTTCGATTGCAACCGTATATGGGCCCACCATTCGGCTTCGGTGTGATCACATGTCTTTCCAGCACAGCCGGCTGTGGCTCAGCTACAAAACAAAAATTCTCAAATAAAAGCAGAAACAAAAGCAAAAATCAAAAATCAAAATCAAATCTGTTCATACAAAAACAAAAATTTCGGCAGTTTCTGTTCAACTCCACTCCGGGATAATTCAAAGCCAAAAGAATCCGCTTCTTGAGGTCACTGTTGTATTCCGTATGCAGCTATTTGATCTACCCATAGTTCAACAACTCGCTGGGTTCAATGGGATGGGTGCACGGGTAGCGACACAATTAGTGGGTACTGTATAAGTTCACAAACAGTCGCGAAACTTTCTGCCCAGATTCGGCTGGAAACACTACTTGCATAGAACCGTCAGTTAAATTGGGCAGAAAATTCTAAGTGAACTCGGAAGCCACTTATTCCCTGATCTAAAAGATTTCTAGACTAGTTCTTGACTAGGTCTGGCCAGAACATCTAGCGCGCACTTCGATAATCTCACGCACAATTTCCGTCACAATAGGGAAAGAGAAGAAGACAGCGAGGGTCTTCCCGCCGTCCTCTTCCTCTCTTTCCCAATAAGACCATAAGACTCTTCCCCGCTAACGAAAGAGTTCTTATTCAACACCACGAGTTTCATCTCGTGCCCGGTCAATTTGGAGAACGTACGTGTGCAACTTGGCGTCATTTCACGTAAGCCGTGTTCATCGACGATCTTTGAATCTTTGACGTAAACCGTGTTCATCAACGATCTTTGCATCTTATTATGGTGGATCTGGGCAGTCCTAAGCTAGAACTGAAATGTATTCCGCCCTGGGTCATCTGAAAAGAATAAACATTTAGCCGTTTGTTATTGCTTTGGCAACCTCGAATAAGTTTTACGACCCCTTGTCCAAATTATCAGTAGCTAGGTGTGTCCCTAAAATGTGAAGCAACGCCTACTAAACAATACAATTTTGTAACTAGAAATAGTTTTGTTATTACGGCCAGTCTGGAAAAGGTAAGCTTACCCACGTAACAAATATCATACCGGAATTATGACGTGTTTTTGTGCTTTCCTGATTCAGGTGCGTTTGTACTGCTTTCAAAGCGCACATACTTTGCTTATCACAAAACATTCAGAATAGCAAAAAACTGGTAAACTACTGGTAAGACAAACGAGAGAAGACTAGGTACACCTGATGTTGTGGCCGGCTGCGCATTCATGAACCTAAAACCACAACAAGAAACGCCACGGGAATTACGATTGTGCTTAAAAGGGGAAGACACCCACGTTTGTATGTAGGATATCTTGTTTGCATCTACGCCAAATCGTATCCTGTTTCCAGCCTGGCTAAATCACGCCTTATTTTGCCATGAATCAGACCAAAATGATCCATGTAATCCAGCCTGGATCTGAAACTGGATTCAATTCCTGATTCCAGGCTGGATTCTAGCCCAAATTAGGGTCTACGGGCGCCTTGCCGACCAATCACAGGTGAGAGCAACAGCCAATCAGAAATTAGATTTTACAACGCTCCACCCAGCCGATTATTACGTAATCTCATAAAACACATCAAAGAAGAACGTCTAACAGGGTCTACCATTGAAAGATAAAAGGCAAGTATATTTTCAACGGAAAAGGAAGTCAAATATCTAGCTTGTGCCCAGAGATGACAAGCGTTAGAAGCGAAAACGGATTATAAGTATGGCAAAAACAGAAGACGCGTTTTGTTGCGATAAACTTTGAGGAAGAAATCGGCTGATGGTGATCGCGGCGAACGCAGGTAATAAATACCCTCCAAAGTAACTGATATTACAAAAATTAGTCTGCTAAAAAACAGGCATGTGGGTTGGAGGATGTAAATTTGAAGGAAGATGCGATTCGAGAGCAAGAAAGGAGAGCTGACGCGAGAACACAGTTTCGTGAGTTTTCGGTTTAACTCGGCAAACTCCAACTGACATTGTATTGCGATGTTTTCGCTTGCCTCTAGACTGGATTTTGCGCACACTTCAAGTCTGAAAAAGGCATAAAAGAACCTTTTTCCAGGTTCGGCATCAAAGGCCTAACAACAACAACACGCAGCACATCCGTGATGAAGAATAAGGAAAACACCACCCCGAACGACCTTTGCATGTCGTCAGTAAATGCCAAAGTAGTCTCGCGCATTGACCTCAGTTTGATTAAATCGCTCTTGGAAGTCTCGCAGCCACGTACAAATTCATCAAGTAGTAACACATTTTTCCATGTAATCTACTCATTGAAAGTTGTGACTAGTATCCTCAAATACCCCGCGTAGAGTACGCGAATACCTTCCTGGAGCGTCAGGGCGCACAACTTGAAAATGACCTCTTGAAGGACAGTGATGACGAAATATGGGGCTGCTTTACGGGTCCAGTCATCGACCTGAAAGAGCCCCCACACCCGAGTAACCACGTTGGCAGCAATAAACATGACGAATGATGTCGTGACCACCGTTGCGATGAGGGTTTCCTTTCGCCTGTTCGGGCAATTCAAGTGGCTTGATTTCTTTGCCGTGTTAAGGCTTTATCCGAAGGCTCGACAACACAGTACTCTTCAACCAAAAGATACATACCATGACGAGGGCTGATGTTGTTCGGACGACGTAATTGATGTTGTGGAGTATTTCCTTGACCGCAATCTGCCCACCACCGCTTCGTATGGACAGAAATGCGCGGGTCGAGCTACAAAATTCGTAGAGGAAGACGAGGAAGCTGAGGAGTAAAATGATAGTGGATCGGATGACTCGGAAGGCCACGGTTAAGCGGCTCTCCTTAGGTGTGTGTCCGAGATATCAGAAAACTATTAGCATATAGCGCAGATAACGCTCACTATAACTTTCATCCATGTCCAAGTTTTGCAGGGCACGGGGTGGCTGGTGTCTGATGGTGTGATTTGCTTTTTTTTCCTGGATTCGTGACATTGTGAGTTGAAGGGCGTTTTAAGGACTCACCGATCTCGATGATGGGATTGGCGGTTTTCGTCAATCATCGGGGGAAATCTGAGTAAGCACAAAGCTTCACTTCTGTTGATATTGGTTCAACAAACCGAACCCATTCAAACCAGACGTCTGAAATGTGTATCACATGGTGTAACTCTTTCCACAGGACGTGCCTGGTGAGAGCGCGTTTGGGCGTACCGGAAGTCATTGGGTTGACTCTCACTCTATAGCATTGATAAAAACTGTTAGAGTCCTATCATATTAGTGTTAGTTTTGCATTCGGTCACGCTGCGATCGTTGTGACTGAAAATGCTCTTGCATCGTCTATTGTGTCTCTTCGGTCTCGTAGTTACGGATAGTAAGTTAGCGAAATGGGCGTATGCAAATCAACTACTGCGGGCCTTTGTCATAATTTCGCTAACCATTCTCGCATTCATCTACGATTCGGCACTAAATTTCTCCCGTTTAGGCGAGGCCGCCACTCAAGCAGGCCTCGAGATTACCGACGTCATCTTCCTAATGAAATATCCCGTGAAAACGGCGGTCACCATCGCTGTGCTAGTCGAATTCTGGTGGAAACGATACGTTGTACTCGGAATATCGGCTCGACTTTCGTCGCCCAGCAAGTCGAGCGCTCGGGTTGCAAGGTCCGTGGTCGCTTTTTTTGCGTTCCAATTGATCATTCAAGTCGGTACTCGGATCGCGGAGATGTTAGACAGAAAAAACGTCGCGCCGGTCAAATTTCCCTGGTTTGAAATCACCAACGCCCAGCAACAATACTTTCTGATGGCCAGTCGGTGCCTGACGGAAGGTATTCGTGTCCTTTGCTCTGGGTATCTGAGTGTGCTTTTGGTAGACGTTGGGCGGAGTTTCCAGGCTACTGTCAGCCAGGTCAAAGCGGCTATGACCTCATCGGGTACGCCTCTCAACAGCTTGTCGATGTTATCAATCGCACGAGAACATGACATTGCTCTGGCCGAATTGGTTCAGGGCGAGTTGAGTTGGTTGCTGATCATTTGCTTCCTGTCGGAAATCTTGAGCCTGATTTGTGTGGTGGGCGAACTCTTTTCAACGGAAAGCGTGACTGCTCGTATTCGGCTAGGTGGCTCCACTGCTATGTATCTATTCAGTATGTTCGTCTTGTGCCGTGGTCTCATCGGTCTGAGTGATCAGGTCAGTTACAGTACGTTTCCATTGTTCAGCCAATAACACCGAAATTTTAATTCAGTTTGAAGCACAACACACCTTAAAACCAAACAGGTCATCGGGCCCGCGATCTCGCTGGAGTACCTTAAATTTTTGGTTTTATGTGGGAATGAAGTTATTTAAGAGACTTTGCATTCCAGTGCGTGAACATAATTATCTTTTGACAATTGGCAGGACGACGCCTTGGAAATTGCAGTTAAGAAATTCCAATCCGCCAGCACTCTCAACATTCTGCACAGTGGACCAGATTGCGCGTACTTTAAACGAAAACACGGAAATGGATCAGTGGTCCCGGGGTCCCAGGCAAATTCTTCAGGTGGCCTGACCGACGCACAGGTGAAGACGCTTAGATTGTTCACCACCACCATCACCAATGGGTTCCGAAAGCGTTCAGCAACAGTCGCCCTGGGAGAGTTCGGTCACATTTCTCGTGCTACTATCCTGACGGTAAGGACCGCCTAAAGCTCCAACAATGTAGCATTTATTTTTCACGAACTTGCGGTATATGCGTAAAAACCGCATAAAAACATTTTATGCAAATCGTTGTGGTTGATTATCCCTGTCGTAGGTATTCGGACTGCTTCTCACGTTTTGCTGCTTCGTCCTGGAACAGACCAACGATCATTTAATGGGGCAAAACTCACTCAACGCCACCATTGCAGCATTTAACGCAACAACGGCCAGCGACGTTGCTTCGTCTGTTTGCAATTACTCTAAAGCTTCATCCTAATTACTGTTACCGTGCAGATGAAATCTATGACAAAGGAAATGGAGCATATTTCGATACTGTCGGTTGCTGCAGCATCTAAAGCTCCTGAACACGTAAACCAATACATTTGGTCATTTGGGAAAGACTGGCTATAATTTACCGATGTCTAAAATACTGACAATGGGAACCATTTTGGGGCGTTTTACCTCAGAGCTAATACTAGACATATCGAGTAAACGGAACGCTTGCAAGCCGAACTGATTTTACGTTTGAAATGAATAAAACAAACTAACCTCTAAACAGGGCCGACTTGCTAATGGTTGCTTCTTCCCGCTTAACTCGGCGGATGATCGGGCATTTCGCCGTTTGAGACAAGTGTTCTTCGAATCGTCAAACTGCAGATCTGGCAAACACTCTACCACGTAAAAGAGGTCGAGAATATTAACCTTGAATATAATTTGTCATATGAACCGAAATTTCAAACTAAATGTAATCGAATAATAAGTACGACAAATGATATGCCAGTAGTGCTCTAACAGATTGCGCCTCACCTTAATTACCGGAGCTCACCTTTTACCTGCCCATCGTACTCGTCTGAAAGGACGAGCATCACAACTCTACGTAGATATCTTATCTCTCGGTGGCGCCATCGCAGACGATGCAAGATGACTGAGCATTGTGCCTAGCCCCGACGATATCTTTCGGGACTGTAATCACTGTTAATGTGCCTGTTGTTTCTAATCTTTCAACTTTGCAGATTGGCGCTTAACGCTCATGACTTCAACAGTCTGATCGTGTGTGTTGCGGGTGATAAAAACCTTTGGAAGAATATTCCTACTGTACATTCATCGCGAGTAAGGTGTGAGCTGCATATTTATGCCGGGTGTGTATAAAAGGTGGGACATGGGACATGGAAGATGGGGGATGGGAGATGGGGGATGTGGGATGGGGATGGGACGATAGGGGATGGAGGATGGGAGT
>LRSR01006247.1:0-12926 GCA_001579985.1 Hypsibius dujardini | reverse complement strand
ATTTTGATGCAACAACGGCACAGAAATCTTCAGAAAAGCGGCGCGCTAAACGGGAGCATGATTGACTGTGTCGTCGGTGTTACCTTACAATTTTATACGGCTTCCACATACGTTGTGGGTACTAAAACCCGCACCTTAACGACCCCTAAAATGTGTTCAAGACCAGCGTCTACTGCAGATAAGACAAACCCCTTAATGATCCTGGTTGTTACCGCGGTGAACGTGATGATGATGCAGCACGTATCCCGACAAAGGAAGCTGTTGATGCAACAGACGCTTATACTGTACCATATTCCCCCGATCTCAAGGGACAGTGGAGCCCCACCCCCTCCAGTCATCATTGACTGTTCAATCGGATTCACTGTGTCGTGATTGGTTGAAATTTAAGCGCAACTTGGCAGCGATTGATTGATTGATTACGCGGGATTTCTTGACGCACACATTAAATCAGTTGATTGATTGATTGATTGATTGATTGATTGATTGATTGATTGTAGGTAAACAATAGCAAACGATGATGAACAGATAAGATCCGGGGTGGATCAAATTAACTGGTAGGGCAAAAAAGTGTCCCTTGAGATCGGGGGGAATACTATAATGTGTTTTGGTTGTATGTAATAAATAGAAAGCAAAACATTCTTCTAATTATGAGGCAATATCGGACCAATGTCCTGCAAAAATTGTCAAAGTTAACCAGTTTTGACTGTTTTTGACCGTTCCGGAATGGGAAGTGTACCAGGTTGTCACGACTTTTTTAGTGTCGTTCCGCATATTTACTTAACCCTCCTCTGGTCTAGTGTAATTATATTAGTTATGGAGTCATACTGTACATACTCCAATTGGTTAACGACTTTCTTTCGTACCGCCCTTTTCTTGCATGTATAGTCTTCGCAGTACGTCTTCTATGTGTATATCGTCTTATATATATATATATATATAGTATATATATAGTCTTCTATGTGTATATCGTCTTCACTTAATCATTAACCATGTTTCTATTCGTGTGAGTATATAATCTCATGTTTGTATAAGCAGTCCTCGCAGTTCACTAGTTCCTTGAATTCGAATAATACTCCCAATCCTTCCTTGGCACGGGTCGATGCAATTCAGAGTCCACTACACCACGTATTAGTTAGTAGGCCGTACTGCGTCCGGGTGCCCGCGAACTCCCGTGACAAGTTACCGCCTATACTTTTTGTGATTGCTAAAGTGGGATCACTACTTTAATCGATTGCGCCAATTTCCACATGGGCAGGCGAAGTATTGGGCAGGAAACGACTTTCGAAAAAGTTATTATTAATAACATAAATCTGGTTAGCTAGCTCGTCTAGTGTAGGTGTGTTCAGCTGTGAACCGGCAAGGTCGGAGTATATATACTAAGGGTATTCAAAGTTCGATTATTTGCAGCGATTATTTCGCTAATTCAAACTCGCTAATCTCCCTGGTTTTGAAGATAAGCGAAAAAAGCAGCCAAGGAGCTCCTTTTCTCGGTTATCTGCTCGCTAATTGTGTGCATCTGTCTGGTGAGTGGTCCATGTCAGTTGAGATTAGCGAAGGAGACACAGCCTCAGGTAAGCCAGTGGGCGTGTCCTCGTATCACCGTTGCAAGGGCGTGCAAAACCAAGGAGATTAGCGAGTTTGAGTTAGCGAGATAATTGCTGCAAATAATTGAACTTTGAATACCCTTACTGTAGACATTCATTATTGATACCACAAAAGAATATTGTAAGTGGTACAGTGAAGGGTTTTCGAAGCCGCTTTTTCCGATTTTCTAACAGTGCAGGCATGAGTCATGCATTTCGAGTAGAGGATCGGCAGTTTCGATTTACTTTAGAGGGAAATACTTGTCTGTCTTTCTTGTTTATTGCTGCTTTACAACAAGCGGTATTAAAAATATTTGGGAAGCGCACAGACACACATAAACAGACACAGGCAGGCTTAACCGGAGGTTTGTTCACTTCAAACAGAGACAAAAGAGGAATTCTGAGATCACAGCTAGAGTCGCCACCGCTTATCAAAGAAAGGCACTTATCAAAGAAAGGCCTATCAGTAAGAGCGAGTACATTATTACAGAAACCGATTACACCGAAAAATAATCACCACTACTTTAGTGAAAGAATCATAACTTCCCGTTGTAGGTTTAAGCACGATGTTGATTAGGCCTTTGTATCTTTCGCGGCATCGTTGTTCAGCATCGGAAGGGCTGTCGATGGCGGCGACGTCGACGAGGTCTGGCGGCGAATTTTGCTGGCTATAGTTTTGATAGCGAGCCAGCGCTCCGGTAAGGCGATGAAGACGAACCCAAATCCGATGAGAACCACGCCGAGGATCTGGTAGAGGTCGATTTGGTGATCAAACAGTATTTTATCCACAACTAAATAAAAGTACAAGATATCGTTATTGGGTCCGCCGGTATCGGTACGTCGTGGTCCGCCGGTATCGGTACGTCGTGGTCCGCCGGTATCGGTACGTCGTGTTCCGCCGGTATCGGTACGTCGTGTTCCGCCGGTATCGGTACGTCGTGGTCCGCCGGTTTCGGTACGTCGTTACTAGCCGTAATACGGTTTGAAAAACCGTGATAGGGGACAATCTGATGGACATACCATAATTGACTGGTATCCCCATGAGTTTGCTGAGGGTGACCAAGAGAGGACTCGTTAGCGTCAAGCAGAGATTGAAAATGCAAATCGAAACTGAAACAAGAGAGGACAAATCATGGAACAATCCCAGAAGTATGACGACAAATCATCTCTATGTACCTAATGTAAGTGATGAAGATGCGCAGATAGTTCCCCAGGGAATCGTTTCGGCATTCCAGTACTCCACTCCGCTCCAGTAGAGTCCAATTACGACCGGCCAGCCCGTTAAAACCACAAACAGACTCATGGCGGAGGTCAAAAGTAAAGCTTGACCGACGTCTTCCGTTTTTCCCAGGGTCTTTTTAACGGCCACCTGCACATCCATCAGTACAGAGAGTTAACTACAGTGAACATACGCACGTGGCCACATTTTTGGGTGGCAGACTTTAAGCCAAAAATGGTGGTCCGAGTTCGAGCCGAATTAAGTCACCGCAGGTAATAGAAGCCTAATGACGTCGTTGGTGTACTGACCATGTATCCGGAAGCGAGGAAAGCTCCAATAAGACACACGACGATCCCTTATGAGTTTAGACAAAAATACGTTGGACAAATCGGTTAGAATTATTCCGCTGTCCAATTTTGGCACTTACCTTCCCACCGTAAATCGTTCGCGCTGTTTCCTATCTGAGATATGGCGGTCAAACTGACCCCCACCAATGCGACGACTACTGCTACGGCCTTCAAACAGCAAATGGTTAGACCTCATGTGCCTCGTGAGACGGCTCACGTGCCTCGTGAGACGGCTCTCTGCAATGTTACCTTCAGCACATACACGGGAGCTTTCAAAATCAGGGCCGACAGGAGGTAACAGAATGCCGTTTCTGAGCAGAAAAGCGCTGTCACGATGGAGTTGTTGAGATATTTCACTGCCAATACGTGCGCAAACTGCACGATAGCCCACAGGATAGACAGCAAACCGCAAGGATAGAAGAACGATTTAACGGTCAGGCCTTCGGGTCCGAACACCGATGTGCAGGATCTACAGAAATCAGTGCACACGTAACCTCCAAGTCGGCGAAGAAAACGTTAACTGGAAAGCAAAAGTGCGCGCGTCAACACTCACGTGTAAGTTTTCATGAAGGATGTGGACCCTTGGTCAGGATGACGGACCCTACGGTGTATGTATTTTACCACCATAAATAAGGGAAAGACAGATATCCTCCAAGAGGTTCTGAAGTAAACCAGAAATAAGGGTGCCGAGAAGTCCGAAGAATACGTCTTTTTGGCAAACTGATTTGAACCCTGTGTTTAAGTAACCGAGATGGAAATACGATGCATGCAGAGTTGAGCAACCATCTGTTTAAATGTAAATGGGATGATAAAATGCAAATTGACGAGACAGAAAGACAAACAAGTGGAAGACAGGCAGGCAGGCAGACACACAGACACACAGACAAATAGACACACAGACAAATAGACACACAGACAGACCGACAGAGAGACAGAGAGACAGAGACAGAGAGACAGAGAGACAGAGACAGAGAGACAGACAGAGAGACAGACAGACAGAGAGACAGAGAGACAGACAGAGAGACAGAGAGACAAACAGAGAGAGAGACAGACAGAGAGACAGACGGACTTAGTCAAACAGGCAGGCAGAGACTGAATTCTACACACATTCCACTGATTTCATACACCGACACTTCAATCAATCGACGAGACCCACGAAATCACGAACTCACCACGATGGCCAAACAATGCACCATAATCAGACAGACTCCCAATGCATGTTTCCTTTGCTCTGACAATCCCTGCAATCCACGCTTCCTCGGCAGTATAACGGAGAGCCTTGACACAAATTCTGCAAAACCATACTGTCAATCAAGGGACGAGAAATATGTCTATTTCAAACAGATGTCCGTTTCTCTACGCATGATTTGCATACCAACATTGGCCAAGATAGGACTTCCGGTCGCATTCACCGCCGACTCCTTTCCAACGGAAGAAATTTCCCTCGTGCTATTATCCAAGACATGAGCCTGTGCTTCTAGCTCCTTGTCCAATTGTGAGGGCGATGATACGAGTAACCCAGATTTGGGAACGACCGCAAATTCCCCCGCGTCTCCGACTACATCCACCGGTTCATCACGAGACTCCGTGGATGTTTCCTCTGCTGTTTCCTCCACATTCTCCTCTTCCCGGGCCACCTCAATGACCACTCGGTCTGACTCCTCGAGGAGCGGGGCTGTAACGGGTACAAGATCGGCTGCTTCCTCCGGGGTAGCTCCATGTTCCTGCCGTGGGACGTCCATGGAGCAGGCAGCAGAACTGTCAGTTTCAGGGGACGGACGTTAAGCACCGTCAGTTTCAGGACGGGCGTTAAGCACCGTCAGTTTCAAGACGGGCGTTAAGCACCGTCAGTATCAAGACGGACGTTAAGCACCGTCAGTTTCAAGACGGGCGTTAAGCACCGTCAGTTTCAGGACGGACGCTGAGCGTTGCTAACAATTCATTGGTAGAATAATAAGAACCTACTGCAACGCCGATGAAAGGCAATCATTTTGCCTTTCGATGTAAGATAATGACGTGCAGATTATATGCTGGCTGGCTAAAAAGGAAAGTTATGAAAGAGAAATAAGCAAGTCACTGTCTGTGCTCACACACTGATCGTCAATCACTGATGTTTCTACGTATATATAAATGTACGCTTGTGGTGGTGCTTGCTTGTGCGGCGGTGACACCCTTTCTACGCAGTGAAGTCACGATTGCATCAGCATGTGACAAGGTTTCACAAGCCAGAGACGCATGTTACAGTATGGGGTAAAATCTGTATCTCGGCTCACCATCCACTTGGTCGATAAATAGGCTCACTCATGGTTTTTCTTTCATGGCAGCTGCTTGATTGTTTGATCTTTTAACTATATCCTAGTATACTTTAGCACTTCTGGCAATGAAACAATCAAGCACCTGCCATCAAAGAGCAACCCATGAGTGAGCCGATTTACCGACCGAGTGGAGGGTGAGCCGAAATACAAACTTCTCCTCTTACTGTAGAGTATTCACTTGGTTTTTTCGGATCAAGGCTAGTTAAAGACGAGTGCTGCCGCGGCAGCGACTGAAGCGTCTGACGAAATAACCAGTCGGCTATTAGAGGTAGATGTACGGTACAAGTATTGCAAAGCCCAAGAAGACGAGTAGCAGAGCAATACCATCGCCGTTTACATCAACGCACTGAAGCACTTCACCAAACTAACAACAAATAAGAGCGCTGCTACAAAAACGTTGCATGCGATGAGAAGTGGGTGGACTGGTACACAACCACACATCAGTCACGAGTTTGGACTGGGCAAAGAAAAAGCTAAGAAAATTCAGGAAATAAAATTGAGACCAAAAAGGCTTACAACAATTTGGAAAACTACAAAGCGTGGAATTAGCACAATAAAGGACCAACAAGCTCACAGCCAGATTAGGTGTTAAAGTTGGCAAATCGTCCGCCCTTTTTCAGCCAAATATCGCCGTACGGTTCCCCCTGTTCGACATCCACCGCCTGGAGCTTCTTCAGGACCAACGTGCTGTAGAAACGCTGGGCTACTTCTTTGCGAGTCTGGTGACCGCGCGTCAACTCCTTGAAGTTGACGGACTGGGAACCGTCCGGATTGCTGTGCCGCGGAGTGTGCCGACGGATAAGGAGGTTGGCAAACTGGTCGAACACGACCTTGGTTCGTTTACTCATCCGATTGTGGTCTTCCGGGTGCTACAAGAAGAAATCAAAGACTCACTACACAATGCTTCTCTCCACGCCTTAAGCATAATATGCACTACATACAGCATCCGGATCCTCATCATCTTCATCGTCGGACTTTCCAGAGATTCTAGCACGCTTACTAATCCCCCGGCCCAAATCGTCGTTGAAGAGTTCATTATTGTCGTGGATGTTGTCATTTTCTTCTTCCAGATTCAGATCATCCGTGGCCCGCTTAGACTTGCCGGGTCGAAGAGGAGCGTCCTGATTGTCGATATCCGGCACAATTGGCTGCTCGTCGTTGATATCGAAGTCATCTGCAACGAGAGGGAATAAAATGAATACTCTCAACCATTCAAGGAGTAACGTGGGAAGAAAGTTCAGCGTACGCGCAAATGTGTTCATCGGTTCTAGCGTGGCCATAGTGGAGTTGATTGTCGATCCAAAGAAGTCCTCAGTGTCCTCCAGGTGCTCTTCCACCGGAATCAAAGCGCGCTCAGAAAACATCTAATGAAAAAGTTTCACTGATAAAAAACATGCAGTGAAATACAAATGTGCCTTCCAAAATCATACCGCGAGAAGTTTGTGGGAGAATCCGGGGGCCTCAAACTCATCACCCATGTAGCCTGGCATGCTCCACATCTTCTCCACCGAGCTGTTCTCCTTGATATACATCAGTTTGAGGGTGGACGGCGCCATGTCCAGCGCTCGCACAATGTCGCTGGTGTCTTGGAGCTGAGCACGCATCTGATCACTCGAGATGGTCTTCTGTTCGTCGATCAAGGCCTTCCGTTTGCGCTTGAGGCGCATACGGTCGTTCATGGGCTTGACGATGATGGATCCGCCCGGCAAGCGTTCCAACGAGTTGCGCGCGCTGGCGTTGACCGATCCAGCGACGGCCGCCAGGTCGGGATCTTGGAAGGCGTTACCGGCGACACCGTTCTGCTCTCCGTTCAGATGACCTGAAAATGGGACAGAAAAATTGAGCTTTCATCAACTTATTAATCAAGGAGAGAATACCAACCTTCGTTCTGAATCTGTTGGAGAGCTGTCGCAGCATCGGTTGGTGGCGCATTGGCATCTGCCTCATCTCCGAACGCATGCTCAGCCGGTTGAGCAGCGGGATCCACTGCAACAGGATAAAATACTAACTGTCAAAACTATGAGGTGTCGGTGGGAAGAAGTTGTATTTGAAGAGCGACTAGAACAGAAATCAAATTCACTGTCCAGCAACCTTGGGGTTCTTCGTCGAAATCGAATCCGTTGTTTTCAGGCGCCGGTCGCTCCTCGTCTTCGATGCGATTGCCGTCCGCATCGCGTTTACCAAATCCGAACTTATTGAGATCGTCCACATCGTCCGGATTCGGCTTGTCCATGTCCATCATGGCAAAGTAATCAAAGTTGGCATCGTCTGAAAAAAAGGTGAATTTGCACGTAAATGCAGATGCAAAAATCAGATTCACTTCGTCCTCGACGAAAGGATAAGTCATTTTCAAATTACCGAAGTCAGAAATCAACGGATCATCCCCTTTAGGCTGGCCACGTTGGGACGGCTGAATGATGGTTTCGTTTAAGGTGATGGCAGCTTCGTTGGCGATGTTCATAGTGAAGCGCTCACTCAGCTCCTTATCACTGCAATAACACATCATTAACGATCAGATGATACATGGGTGATCGTTATTGGCAGCAACGGACAAAAATGTGAATCGATCGTAAAATACAAACAAACAAACATGATAGCAAAGTAAATACCTTCATTTTTAATTAAATCAACCAATCAACTGATCGATACTTATCGTAACTAAGAAGCCGAGCTGGTTCAAACAATCTACCGACAAACCCAACGGTCAAGCAAACCTGTAATCTTCCATGTCCAAATCGAAGTCGATCTCTGTCATGTTATATTCCCGCGGCACCATTTCCTTCCCCGCTGCCGGTAGTGTGATCGCTGTCTTGTTCGCCACTCGCGATTCCGCCGGCAGATCGATGCTAATCGGCCGAAATGCCAATTTAATCCTGCCAAGTAACAAACCAATCGTTCAATCAACGTATGACTGAACTTGTGAAGCCAATGGATATTTACCTGCCAAGAGCATCGTTGCAGTCTTGCAGCAGATATTTCGCCTTCCGGGAGTAGATCCGCACCACTCCCAGCAGCAAATGCCCCGAAGTGCGCAGAGCCAATTTAACCTGCGGGAAAAAATACCAGTACGGAAGGAGCATGCGGAGCGACAAAAAATGGGTCATCAATGATTATTTTTTGTACCTTCGGATTCAAAATGTCCTCCACAGTTTCCTCGATGTTTGTTTCAAAGACATGCGTCTTGGTCAGCTTCCTCTCCCAGTGAGCAGCGAGCCAGACCTTGGCAAGCGGTCCCTTTTTGCTCAAGACGAAGTGTGCGTAAAACATGGTGGCGCGGGAATGGTAAATCTGCCACACAAGATGGCGTGAATGCTGGCGGAGAAGTCCCTCAACGCCTGTTAGCCGATCTTCCCCCTTCTCTGCTTGCAGCAGAAAAGAAACCCAAGCAAGCGTCAAGCCAATTAAAAATTTGGAAAAAGAAACAACACAAATTAATTTCACGCAGGGAGGGAGGCTAAGGGATTAAAGTTTGAATTGGCTGTTGTTAATTTTCAAAGTTTGAAAGAGACGCCAAATAATTTGATTGTGACTCATGTTCATGGACCCCAAAAGCCCCCGACAGCCCCCAAAAGCAACGCAAAAGGCACGCATAGGAAAAGGCGTGGCTAAAGGCGGAGCTCTGAATTCACACGTGCAAAACTCTTGCAGTAAAAGGTGCCTAAATCTGGACCAGCTGGGACAGTCACGTGGTCCTTCTGGGTGTTAAGGCAGCAAGAACTGCTCAACCGCGTGGGCATTCCGATTACCGTACTGCCGTCCCGCTAGCTAAAATGGCATGCACTGCAGATCCATGCAGTTTGCACAGACAGCTGTTCGTCAATCGCAACTTTTCCTTCAGTTTTCGTTTTTCCCTCGGTACAGTATTCCATTTTACCATTTAGTGTTCTCCGATGCAACTCCATTTGAATTGTTGTTTTACACGCCGCATTTGCAAACTGACTTGACCTTTTACTTGTCGAACCTCGGGCTGCGTGTAGCCGCAACAAAGGGTAAGCAAAGAATACCAAGCCTCTTTTCTCACATCAGTCTGTGGTATTGGTACAATACAGTACTACCCAGGGCGAATTGATCAATCAATTCTTTCGTATCAACGCGCCCTGTACTACCCCACCTTGTTGATTGAAGTGCGGTCGAATGTCAATGATGACTCAAAGTTCTTGCCTGTACTGCACCCATTTGCTTTTCTAGGCTTGGCCGACGACTGGTTTGCTGGTTAGCCCCTTATACCGCAGAAATCACTCCGTAGACATCCTTTGCGGATTTTTCGGTGAGGTTTTTTCGCTGTCGCATTTTTTTCGGCCGTGGAAGGCATCTCGCACTTGCTTGCTACGCCAGCCGGAATCATTCCGGCTGTTCGCGGCGCGGCCTGGCCGTCTCGCGGGCTAATTTAGAAATCTAATGGCAGGTACAGAAGCAAATGAAACATCGGGAGAGGTATATACATAAATGCAAACTCTCCGGATGACGTGGAAGACATTGCGGGACAACATGACTTTCTCTTGGGGATATTTCGCTCTTGAGCCGTTTTCTGCCTGAGTCTCATTTGGGATTTGGAGTGTTTTTGATGATGGCGGGGAACATCCGTCCGACTACTCTCTTGCGACGTCCGGTTCTAAGTGGTGGAAGTGGTCCATCGACATCATCTGCTGGGATGGCGTCTCCGTCTTCCCCAGCGTCAATTGATTTGGCCGCAGGTATGACTTGCTTTGCATTTGCATCCTTGCTCCTCGGAAGTGGAGCGAATGTATTATGTGAAGATTTTGAATGTTGGTTATACTGCTTCTTTTAGCTCCAAAGAAGATTGTAGCTCCGAATAGAAAGCAACATGAGCTGGATTTGAAGGATATCGCGGACCGGATTGCGTCGAAAGAACGCGAGATTGTGAGTGTGTACTCTTGTCTTGCCTCTGCTAATGCTCCACGATCTATTCTACCTCGTTTACATTGCCGATGGATTACGGTTTTGAGATTTATATTACAATTTGAAATTTGAAATTAACCAGCATCTGGTACAGTGTGCTCACAGTCATACCGTATCCGTATTTTTCATTTTAACGAAGAGAGATCCCGAATTTTAGTCTTTCCATGAGACATCAAAGAGGTATTCTATTTTGTCTAAACATTTATCGAAATTATACTGCACTTCAAGACGATAAATTGATCAATTTTGGTTTCTTTGTACCAGCGGTGAAGTTTGCAGATGAATTGCGCAGAGAGCATCTGATTGCTTGATTGATTGCGCAGAAAGCATCTGATTGCTTGATTGATTGCGCAGAAAGCATCTGATTCCTTGATTGATTGCGCAGAGAGCATCTGATTCCTTGATTGATTGCACAGAGAGCATCTGATCGCTTGATTGATTGCGCAGAGAGCAGCTGATCCCTTGATTGCTTTTATTGCGTTTGGACCTTCTAACATTTTACCGCTTGCCGCGATTGAAAGTTATTGTTGTCGCATTAAGAAATTTAGGCATTAATTGGTGGGCATGTTTTTTCTGGTTCATAATCCTGTTTGTGGCAGTACTAGTATGCGTATTCGATAATTTTGATCTGGTTTTTTATTGATCGGTTGATTACGTGCTCGATGAAACTCACATTTCTTCCAGAGCAGGCGACTGTTTAGTGGATTGAAGCACTGTTTTATTGTGACCTCACTTTATCATGCAGAATGCTTGCTTGGGATTATTGTGCCACGTCGCACATCATTCTTGCATGCAGAGAAAATGTTTCTGGTAGCCTCCTTTGAGATTGATTGCTTGAACTGTCAATAATATTTATTTTCGGTTGTATTACTAGTAAATGCAAACAGTTTTTTCTATTGGATTTATTTTTGTATTTAGGTGATTAGGAAACAGCAGTTTGCGGCGGAGAGTGCGGCCCACACCGAGCGCCGCACTAGTCTTCCCGCACAAATCACGGAAGCGAGTGAGCGTCTACGGCTGGCCACAGACGCGATCAAAACTGGAAACGAAGAGATCGGCAAAAAGGCAAGTAAAACTGGCGTCTATGCATTCTTTATCACTCTTACTGCGGCCTCACACGCACTATGATGTCATTCCATTCTCTGAGCCAGGTAGACCAGACGAACTTAGACTTTCCACGCCAATCGGCTCACTTTAACGTCCAGAAATAACGTCTCGTCAGGGTTTAAAAATGACTTTGGACGATAGAAAAACAGGTTGAGCCGGGAATGAGAATAACATCTCTTCCGTTAATCGTTTTTGGGAAGCACGGGATGAAATGGTTAGCGAGTGGTTGAAATGGGTGCTTCTTTTGTTTTTGCTCCCTTTCCTTTATGATCGAGGGAGACTGAGAGAGAGAGAGTTGTTAAGGCATACAACTGAAGGAATGTCACTCAGGATAGATAGAAAAATGAAACCTCTTCATTATGCCCCTTACGTAATGGATTTGTTTACGTGTGTCTGGGCTGTGCGCGTCTCCTCGAACTCGCCTGCCACGGTTAGAAGATTCAGATGGACTTTGGTCCTGGTTCCACTGTGCTTGGGTGTTGACCGGCTATTATACGCCCTCATTCAGTACAATCTGTCCGGGTGCTAGTAGTTGCAGTTAATTTCGGAATTCACTTTCTGGAGTGTGCTTTAGCGGGAATTTATCTGACGACCTGCTGGTAGAGTTTGTGCTCGAGATTTGCCGAAATTAGTTGGATAAGTTATATAGGCAATACGGACACAGTACGAAGCGACTACCAACTGTCAAACTGAGTAGTAGGAGATCGTGGGATTGTTTACTGTATTTACGACATTGATGTATAGAAATCAATGTTAGGAAAGATTACGAGTTCTATTAGTACCTTTGCAGATAACGAAGTTGTTCTCTCTTCCAGGAGGATGAAGTGAACCAACTCCGTTCACGGATGACCTACCGCAGCGAGTCACAGATTGACGAAACCATAAACCGTCTCGAGTACCAACGTACTCACCGAAACTTCAGCCTTCCAGAAGAGCAGAAGATCATTAAAGAAATCGATAAACTCCGCCGATCGAAACACGAATTGAGGTATGTGTACCATTTGGAATTTTTACTGGTTCGCAAGTGCCCTTTCTGACGGGAACTTTTTCACGCAGGTCGTACAACAAACTTGTGAGCGAGCGCAAAGCTTTGGAGGGTGCTCGTAAGGAACTTCGTGACTCTCGACAGGTAGACTCCGTATTTCCGGATCGCCTTTCCGCGTTTAGCTTGCAGGCTGATGGAGATTGTTTTTCCTTGGCAGGCTTGTTACAACAGCATGCAGAGGCTCATCTCTGAGGAACGAGGACTCAAAGACGCCGAAAGGCGCCATCGTGATGGACTTGACGCGATTAATTGGGAGATCCAAGACTTGATCCAGCGGCGGATTCAACTGACTCGCGATTTTGAGAGTCGTCAGGCAGAATGGGATGTTCACGTGCAGGCGAACCGTCGCTGGAGGCAGGCAATGGACTATCAGTTACGGAATAATTCACG
>LRSR01006245.1:0-36610 GCA_001579985.1 Hypsibius dujardini | reverse complement strand
AGGTAAGTTACAAGGTACATGCAGGTACAAGGTAAGTTACAAGGTACATGCAGGTACAAGGTAAGGTACAGGCTTTATGCAGGTACAAGGGAAGGCGGTATAATAGAAGGGCCAAAATTTAATCGATATTCCAGGTAATTTTCGAGAAAAAAGAAGCAAGATCCATTGAATTAGGAAGCACAATAATTGCTGATTATGCCTGCAGTGCATGGCTGAAAAATCACAAATCATGATCAAGAGTACGGTGCATTAGCACGCATGACACGGACACTCGACTCTTAACTTTATTTAACGAGCGAGCTCACTTGCTTCGGGGATATATTTATATTTGTTGTATAAATATAGAATCAAGTAAAGTGGCAATGATTTATTTAATTGCAGTTTTCAACGGCACCCTCCAAAGTAGGCTTAATTAGGCATCAGAGAAATACGTAATATTTCTGGATCCTTTTATTCTCACGGAATTGCATGAGGACGTTGCTCCAAGATCGCACACAACTGATACGCAGTATAGGCAATGCTGGCGTATAAAATGAATCCTGGCGTATAAAATGACTGTCACATCGGAATCACATTGGAAATTAAAGTGCGCGTGTGTGTCTCGTATGAAAAATCGTGTTCCTGATGTTCCAACTTACAATGGAATGCGCGTGTACGTCACACAGTGACTCTTAAGTGGCTCTCTCGGGCCCTTCACGATTCACAGGCGTATCATATAAATAAAGCAGGCAGAGGGGCGTATCAGAGAAATAAAGCAGGCAGAGGGCGTTTTTCCGGGGAATTCGGTCACTCCTAATGCTTCGTAAAGTGGGCTCGCTCATCTCACATTTCCGCCTTTGAATTTCTACATGAGACGCAATATATTCGAAATCCAGGAATTGTTCTTCGAAAAATGGGATGAGCGAGCACACTTCTCGAAGCATTGTGATTAATCAACAGTCTCCTCAGTTTGTCATTACCTTTCGAAAAAGCGTTTCGTGTGTGGAGCAAAATGATTCTGATGCGCCTGTAATTTCGAATGGGAGGAGCAAACTGAAATTAATGCCACTTGGTTCAGGCAGGCAGAATTAAATGCTGGCGCGCGCGCGCGGGATAATGCCCGACGGATGGTGATGACAGATCCTGACTGCGCCTCTTTAAACGGGCTCAAAGTCCTCCGATTTTAGCCGGTGCCTGGGATTACAACGGGATTGTGATTGGGGGATATCTATGAGAAAGTCATCTAAATGATGGGTGAAGGAATCCGGTGTCGTTTATAAAGGGCGCAATGGCAATTAAAATGTTTTTACTGCACCTCGTTTTGTGAAATTTGAAACGTGATAATTTTCTGAGAACCAATTTTTTATTTCCCAAAATTTACCGCCACAGTTTATATTTAATCTTAATAATTAAATTAAATTCCCATTACTTATTTATTTTTATTTTAGCTATTTTTATTTATCAACTTTAGGAATTTTGGAACTTTGTCTTGCCCTTCTAGCTACGTTGTGGTACCAGGTTACGTGGTTTTGCCTCTGTCCAATTATGAGTCACCGAGAGATCAAAAGTCCTTTACCGACAGCCTGGAGAACATCCAGGGGTCCCGGTTTCTTGACCTTTTCGTCCTCTCCTCCAGCAATTGAGACCTCTTGAATGAGCTCTAATGACTCACATGTGAATCGAAAAATAGAAAAATATGCGCAGTGTCTAGCTGGAACAATCCTCCGGGGATTCTTGATTACACACATATCACGCCTGCTGAACAATAAAAATACGCAATAAGATTAGATGCCCGTCGGATCAGTCACGTTTCGATCCACATTCCCTGGTGAGGCAAGCACTTGGCCTTGGATTCGAGTCCTGTCTGGGGCAACCCTGGTTAACGTCATTTCAAGAAATTTGGGGGCGATGTCAATTGGCCCCATTAAGTACTCGTGACGTGTTGACAAGACGGCCAACCACCATAGTCAATCTTTAAGGAGCTCTCTTGATAAATTAAATATTAATTTTCCCGGTCGGTCGATTGAGCGTGAGTCGAGTTCATGTGGTAAGGAATCGATCCCTAACCCAGTAAAAAACCAATAACATTTCCACTACATGAATGTACTCAACACTTCTCGAGCTCCAGTACCACACTGTCGATAAACGAATCAAATATTGCCCATCCAATCAGACAACCATTCTCTTGACAGACGGAAAAACAGACAAACAGACAGGCAGGCAGACAGACAGACAAACAGACAAACAGACAGACAAACAAACAAACAGACAGACAGACAAACAGGCAGGCAGGCAGGCAGACAGGCAGGCAGGCAGGCAGACAGACAGACAGACAGACAGACAGACAGACAGACAGACAAACAGACTCTAAACGGAAATCACATCTGATTATTCTTGCTTGCCGTTTTGGCATTGTTTGTTGTTTTCGCATTATAACACGGTCATGAGAAAAATCTTGCGATTTATGTGAGGAATAAAAATTAGGAGATCAATTTGCCCAAACTACACTTTAAAGTTCAAAAAAATTATATACCAGCATGAGGAATCATGAATTTAGTCAATGCAGTTAAATTCTCTTATACATTAGAATTCGTTCATCTGGACTTCCGCAAGTCCTGTACTGTAATGATATCTTTGGTGGATGGTTAGGGCAGCAATACAGTTCCTATCCGGCCTTCGCGAGTTTCGCCGAGGCTGCTAACGCAGCCATGGCTTCCGCTGTGGGTGCCTGACCGTATTTAGACACGTAGAAATCCGGTGTGTATACATCACCGCTGGTTCGCCGTTGTATCCAGTCCGAAAAGAGCGGAATATTCGTGCTTACCCCTAAACAAAGAAGGGAAAATTCCAATAACAATGACATCCCATTCGGCGATTGATCTCCTACCAGGTAGATTAGGCTCCGCACAGCCGATGCCCCAGGAAATCACACCGACCAGGGACCACCTCCCGTCGATCTGCTGCACCACCGGTCCCCCTGAGTCGCCCTGTGAATAATAGAAAATGTTGCAAAAAATGGAGGTGAAAAAAGATCCAGGTAGCGGACAGAACTGTTACTAAGGGCGGATTTAAATTTAATCTGGTTATACCTGGCAGGCATCGCGACCGCCGCTTTTGTATCCCGCGCAGAGGAAGCACGACTCGATCTCCTGATGGCGTTCGCCCGAGTCGAACCACAATTCACATTCGGTTTTACTGATGAACGGCACCTGGACGTCGTGTAGTATCGGCGGCAATGGTCCGCCTAACAACAGAAGGAATTGAAAATATGAAATTTCAATAGTACCTTTATCTGTTTCTAAGTCAATACATCTGTGTCTGTATCTGCTCCTGTGCCTGTACCTGTATCTGCAAGTCTACCTGTGTCTGTGTCTGTGTCTGTGTCTGTGTCTGTGTCTGTGTCTGTGTCTGTGTCTGTGCCTGTGCCTGTGCCTGTGTTTGTGTCTGTGTCTGTGTCTGTGTCTGTGTCTGTGTCTGTGTCTGTGTCTGTGTCTGTGTCCGTACCTTGGCTTAGTCGACCCCACCCCGAAATGGTAGCCATACTTCCGGTGTAGTTCTTATGCGGTGCAATGCAAATCGGTATTATATGGGGCGCCAAATTGATGGGCTCCACCAATCGGAGGAGTGCGATATCGTTCTCAAACGTGAGGAAGTTGAATTTCTCGTGGATGATTCGCTCGGCGACCCTCATGTCGATGTGGGGATACTGCTGATTAGAGTCACTCAAGTCGAATTCCCCAATTCGGACCACCATCTTCTCCGTTGGAATGCTACGAAAACGCGAGGCATCGGTCATGTTGTTTATTTTCCATAGATTAGTCTTACTTACTCGGAAGCGCAATGCGCAGCTGTGATGATCCACCGCGGATGGATCAAGGCCGCACCGCATCGATGCGAACTGATGAAGCCTACGATGCGACGCAGCGACACCTGCCACGGGAACTGGCCGAACTTTGCGTCTTCCCCGCCGACTATTCGCTTCCACAGAAGCGGTGTAATTCCACAGACTGCGGAGGGAATTTGTGCTTAAAACGGGGTACGAAAAATGGTGAAAACAGCTAAACGGGGGTGACTTAGTCAGATGTATAATATTACCGTAGAATATACAAGCAAGAACAATCCAACAAAACGTGTTAGCAAAAAAAAGAAATGTTAATAAACATAATTACAGAATATATAAAAAGATATTCGATAAAAGATAGAAAATGATCGTTCGAAAAAAATTAAAATTATGTATCTAAACTCAAGGGACAATTACGGCGAGGTAAACAAAGCAAACCCTTTTCAAATAATATGTAATGCATTATGTAAATAAATAATCCTATAAAAATGGAAATTCAAATAATAAAAGAAGCAAGACAAAAGATTCATTGTTAACAGTGACATTTTACAGGAGAAGAAAATAGGCTTAAGCGACGAGACAAAACTGCGTGATAAAAACCGTACGCATCTGTATGAGAAGAAATCTGCATTTCCGTTCACCATTCAAGCCGCTTTTAAACCAGCTCACTCATGGGTTTCTCTTCGATGGTAGGTGCTTGTTTGCTTGATTGACAATGGTGCTATTGTATACTATGATGTAGTGTAGAAATTAAGCAGGCACATGACTATCCACGAGTGAGCCGATTTAACAGCAATTTGAATGGTGAGCCGAAATACAGATTTCTCCTCATGCATTTATTTTTCAAGGAAATAGTTCGTGCCAGTGGACTCACTTTCGCTAAGCTGAATGGTGATTTGGCTGCCGGCCGCAGAGTCCACCGGCGGCGCTGCGATCGGTGCGACCGTCGGAATCCCGACACCCATCACGTTCTGCGTAGGCCGCGTGTTCTGCGGCGGTCTCGTCCAGCGAGTCCACAGTTTCCGCGTTGTCCCAACCGTCTCCACCGTCGTAGTTGTAGCTTCGGTAGTAGTTGCGGAAGTTGTTGTCTCCTCCGTCGTCGTCGTCGGTGTGGTAGTGGTCGTCGGTGTGGTAGTTGTGGTAGTCGTCATCGGTGTGGTAGTTGTGGTGGTGGTCGTCGGTGTGGTAGTTGTGGTAGTCGTCGTCGGTGTAGTGGTAGTCGTCGTCGCCGGTTCGGTTGTCGTGGTCGTGGTTGGTGTAGTTGTTGTTGTAGTGGAGGTAGTCGTCGTAGTGGGCGTGGTCGTTGTAGTCGTCGGGGTGGTTGTTGTCGGTGTGGTGGTGATCGTGGTCGTGGTGGTCGTGGGAGTCGTGGGAGTTGTCGTTGTACTCGGAGTAGTGGTCGTAGTGGTAGTTGAGGGTGTTGTGGTGGCTACTGTGGCAGGGTCTGTTACTGCCCCAGAAACTTTTACCGTGGAGTTTGCGACGGCCTGTGGATTATTTCAAAAATGTTGGATAATTTATTTTTCAAAGACACCCTAGCTCGATCAGCATATGGTAGGTCGCTCAAAATTGCCCATCAATCAAAATCGGTTTTTGCCACATTTATCGTTAAACTCTTCTTCAACGCCCTCCCTTATCGTTCGTTCGTTCCATGTCAAAAATTAAAATTGAAATTAAAATTGAAAGTATTTTTAGAATTTAAACGACTGTGAAATTTCGTAAGGAAGAGGTAGATGAATTTGATCGCCGGCATCAGGGAATGGAACAAAGATAAAAATTTGAAGGGAAGCCGCGTATTTGTCAAATGTAATTCGTCCCCGAATTCACGTGTCTATTTATCTATAAAGTCAGCGATCGAGGTTTCTATCGAGGATTCTCTATTGAAAATAGGTGTTTGTCTATGAGATTTTAAGTTTCAGTAGGTGGAACATGTACGGTACAAGTAAAAAAGTACACGTTTGTTGATTTTTTTGCCATAAGGTCTCACTTCAGTCAGTTTTCGACAAGAAATGCTTCAGTTGATTTATTCACAGGCGCAGAATTCCCTTACCAGTCGAATACCGGAAATGACGGACCCCGGATGTGGATTCAGACCGAAAATGCCATTAACCGCGGAAAGGTTTTCGAACGATGCCGATTGCATTGGTGGAAGCGGGATATACGTCTGTCCTTTATTATTGTGGTCATCCAAGTCGACTTGCAGATTGATATTGAACTGCACAGTGCCAGAACCATCATTGTTGGCGGTCAGAGCAGGCACGCCCTGTTTGAAGGACTGAAATTTCTGCCCGTCAATACTGCCGGATATCATGATTGAACCGTCAGGAGGTGGTGCGGGAGCCTGAACGGTGGTCATTGTGGTGTGAATCCAGTAGGGTACTTTAGGCATAGACTGGGTGACGCGAAGACCCGCAACGCTCTCATTACCATAGCTCCACCTTTTGGACTGGTACTGATAGCTGTTGGGCTGCGAGAAGGGCGGGTTAAACTTTGCGATAGCTGGTGGAGGTATGGCTTGCGTAGTTGGTTTGGAAGTTGGCTCTTTCATCCGGGATGTCTGGATGGTAGTCCTAGAGGTCGCCGTTGTTGTGGGATCAGCTGTGATCACTTCCGGTGCTGAATGCCATGTGGGCTGCAACGATGTAAAAATTATTTGACGTAGAATGGGCACAGTACTAACTGTAGACGTTTGCCTTGTCTGTCTGTCTGTCTGTCTGTCTGTCTGTCTGTCTGCCTGTCTATCTGTCTGTTTGTCTGTTTGTCTGTCTATATGTCTGTTGGTCTGTCTGTTGGTCTGTCTGTCTGTCTGTCTGTCTGTCTGTCTGTCTGTCTGTCTGTCTTTATGTCTCTCCGTCTTCATCAATTTTAACAAGCAAGAGCACTCTTGTACCATGTGCTTCCGTACCGCCGTGTAGCCTTTGTAAAAGCTTTTCTTCGTTGTCGTCGGCTGGTTGGCCTCCGACGAGCTCTTCAAAGTCCCTATTTGGTGCAACATCTCCTGCTCAAAGGGGTTCGACTTGGGATCACTGGTAGTGGGCGTGGAGTTGGCATTGGGCAGCAGGCAGCACGAGGCTAGGAAAAAAGACTTGGAACAGGTGCCCGCCAGGGTCCCTTGAAAGTCCAGACACGTCTTCAGGAACATACAAACACCCACTTCGCCGGCTTTGGTGAGACAGAGCGGTGCATTGCCACTGTCTTTATTTGGAACTGTAAAAAAACACAGAGAGTTATCCAGACGGAGAGATTCAGTGGGTCAAAAATCTCACCGATAGCTGCTGGCGTGTTATTCTGCAACTCCTTGACCAGGATGCCGTCGAACTGCTGCGGATAAATCGCCAAGCTGGACGCGTCCGTCAGCCGGATACTCGCGCCGAAAAATGCCACACCCAGGCATAAAATCCATGCCCGTAAATGAGTACTCCGACGTTGTTGAGGTATCTCACGGTTCCCGCGTATCCTCCGTCTGCTGGACAGATCCCGGGGTACCTCATCCCTTGCGAAACGACTGTACGCATCGGTTTTTTTCTACGTAAAAGAAAAATGCCCTTTCAAATAATCCAGACAGAAAAAAACATCCAGTGGTATTGATAAGTCTGAAAAATGTACATCCTGCATGCGTGCATTTTTTTTCTAACGTGTGAAGAAAAATGATTTCTCGCTTTCAATCGCTCGTTTTCCGTATCAAACTGGCCGCACAAAAAAATGCCGCAACGTCTCAATTAGCGACGCATCATCGGCTCCGGAAGTTCGGTCCGGCGGACCAGCCAGACAAACGTACCGTAAACGAAGAAGTCACTGAACCGACGAGTGAGCTGTCGTCTGCTGCTTCTGCTGCTGGTTCCGCTAATGAAGTGATGACTTTTAAGCAGCCGAGTCGAGTCCATTGACCGCCGCCACTGCTGCCGCCGTCGGTGCAGGTTCCGTCTTGTGTTGTGCATTTCTCACGTGTCGCCGGTAAGCCGCAACATCTTTCCATATTATTTATTGACATATATATATTTATATATATAAATTTCCCGCCGTAAAATATAAAGAAAATTCCCCCGCAGAATCTTCCCGTAATATTAACTGATCATTTCTCCTCCTCGCTCTGATGGGTGTGGCTCGTGGGTACCGTGCATAAGGTGTGTCAGGACCTTAGGAAGGGGTTGTTCGATGATCAAGAAGGTAACCCAAGGTACATGACGGTACAAAAATAAGCTCAGAGGATGCGTATGCGGAAGTGAAAGAAAACAATTTTCCGACACGATTTCATCAGTCAATAATATAGACAGACGGTGCTGGTCCGTCCGTTTCAGCAGGATTCACGGTGACCGCATATTACCCAGATGTGTGTGCGCCTACGCATTATCACGCGTGGGAGTTGATACTGAGACGTCTGCTACAGTCATCACATGTGGATCCGGCGGGGAAAAAAGAGCGCAAACAGAATTGGGTGCAGCGAAATAAAAAGTAATCAAAACTCTCGCGCGCTGAGTGAGATCGCTGTTGAGATGATCGGTGCCGGCAATTTGGGTCAATGTGGCACCCACGGCAAAGGTAAGAACCGGGTGAAATTGAGGGGTGTGAAACTGATGTCTCTGGTTTTACGACACATACAGATCTCATACATGCATGATGTACCACACCGACGCCGTAGTGGCTGGGTGCTGGTATAATGATGGTGGGTGGTGGTTCTGCTGTTCACGGCCCAGCTGACCAGGGTCGCCCTATCAATGAATACTGTACAGGCGCTTTGATGTATACGCTGTCGTTGTTCTGTATTAAAGCCAAAGCGTGCATACTCATGTCACATGGATTCTTCCTAATTATGCGGCCGGATAAAATAGGTTTTATTAATTATTTCGTTAGTATTCACGAGGACCCGATTCAAAACTAATTCGTTCTGCGAATGCTACACGTTATTCAACGTGTTTTTTTCAAGACTGATATAAACTGCTGTTCTATCGTTTCCGTTAAAGAGATGGCAATATTTGAGTCTTCCTATCAAAAAGAAATTCACTTCGAAGTAACTCACTTGAAAGCAGCACGCATAATTAGGCAAAATCCCTGTGTGCGTGAACAAGCAATGTGCTGATGATTTTGTGTTGATGATTTCTCTTTTCTATCTTCTTCTATCTTCTATCTTCTATCTTCTTCTTCTTCTTGTTTTCATACATAAGTACCGGCGCGGTGTGGGTGGCGACTTTTCTCGTATCTGTGCCGTAAAACTGGCAATCAAGGTCGGAAGTACAAGTGATCTAGTCGTATAACTATCCGAAAGATGTCAGGCAGGGAAAGAGAAAGAGAGAAAGAGAAAGAAAGAGAGAAAGAGAAACATTCATAATGGAAAGAAAATGTGCTAAATATGAAATTAACCTTGACAGATGACACCGTTGCATCATAACCATATCATATCACATACCGGTCACTTTCCGAGGCTTCTTTTTGTTTGTCTTTTTCTCTCTCCGTGTGGGATGTAGTGGTATCAAAACATGCAACTAGCACGACATGCCCATAAAATGACGAAAAGAAAAAGTAACCAAGTCGTGATGCCGTAAATTTTTGCGCTATCGAACGGATCGAACGGTAATCGAACAGATCGAACGGTAATCGAACGGATCGAACGATAATCGAACGGATCGAACGGTAATCGAACAAATCGAACGGTAATCGAACAAATCGAACGGTAATCGAACGGTAATAGAACGGACCGAACGGATGGAAAGGTAATCGAACGGATTCTCATATTAAGGTGTCATGTCACTTAAACAATTTGACTGAACCTACTGCAGTTCTACATTTGTGTTGTTTTTTATTCTTTCAAATTGGCTGACAATTATAATTATTTCTCCGTACGTATACCTGACACAGCTGTTTGAAAAAACTCGCTTAGCTGTAGTGTTTTATTTTTTAGCGCGTATTAGCCCAACAGTCCAAAAATTTGCGGGAAAAAGAAACTAAATTTAGGTCATAGAGTGATTTGGCAAAACTTCGGTTCATTTTACGTATACAGAATGTGCACGTGCGCAATATACTGAGGTGAAAGCAAACGGAAAGCCGACCGCGGCGAGGTAGAAAAACGTGTAATCATGCAGTACAGTACGAATTCTCATAAACTCTAAACGGAGTCGGAGTGATCTAGTTTCGCTTGATTTCCATCTTGTCCGAAGTGGATACGGTCGTCCCACCGGATACAGTATGACCAGCTAAGGGAGGAAAACAATTATCATTAGTATATACGTTTTTAAAATAATGCTGACAATCCAGTTTCAAAACGGGTTCAGCGTATATTACCTGCACTGTCGAAATTGACCTCAACGTTGGTGGCCAAACGCGATCGTTCCAACGCTTCCTTGGCCAACTGCCCTTCACGATCCAATTCCCGCTTGGCCATTTTCGCTTCCAGATCGACCTCGCGTTTTTGCCGGTCAATTGTGCTCTCGATCAGATCCTTACGGAACTCGACATCACGCGCGTGTTGCTTCTCCAGCTCCTTTCGGATCTTCTCAGCTTCCGCCTCGGCGGTCTTGCGGTATGCCTCAGTCTTCTTTTCCATCTCACGTTCCTGCTGCTTGGCGATCGACTCCTGTTCCTGGCGGTAGCGCTCCTGATCGCGACGGGCCTCTTCCGTCATTGCGGCCGAAGGCTGTAACGAATCATATTTTCAATTGAAATTTTCATTGTTTTCGAGCATCAAAATGATGTCTAGACTTTGTTCGCTTTTCATGTTCTCGTTCGTTTACACACCTGGAGATGTATTTCAGCGGTACCTCCACTGATGCGCGCGGCACTCGCGGTGAACCCTTGTCCCACAATCTCCTCGGCGAGTCCGGCTGGCGAAAATAAGGGAAAGTTTATTTTTATGCAATGGTTAAAAGTTATTAAATAAATAACATATAAAGTTATGAAATTGACCGTTATTTGAACACATTTCGGAATCGTTCCATTAATTTCAGTTAGATATTTATATATGGGAACAATTGGTTTCCATTATGATCCGCATGTTGTTTTATTTCAATACAGTAACTGCATTTGCAGTAGATGTTGAATGATTATCACGATCAATCAAAGTTGAAAAAAAAAATGAAATTCGGACGTGTGTAAGTTGATTATTTTGTGTTGTGGCTTACCGGCTCCAGTTGAGATGATCGGAGGTGCGGGATGGATCAACGGGGCTTTAACCTCGGTGTGGGTGAATTCGGTGTGCTCCACTTGTTGCTGTTGCTTCTTCACGTCAGCATGACCGGAATTGTTGACCACAACCTTCTCATTCCGCTCCATGTGGCTTTCTACGTTACGTCCAGACATCTTGTTGAGGATTGTTTGACTGATTTAGCAACGAAAGGTACTTCAAGGAAAAGATATTTGGGAACAGAATTAATTCGGAATTGTTTGATGAAATATTCCGCAGAGGGATTCGTGTTTAAATATCAAAAATTTTCTTTTCCGACATTTCCACTGTTTTTTGTGGGGTCGCCGGTTCGCTTGGGGATTTACCGCTTCTGATTGAAGGAGTGCGGCTAGGCGGAATTATAATAGACGGCAGTTCGCTCGGAGGGTGAATAACCAAAACAAAGCCCGGAAAGAATGCGCAGCAATCAGTGCCGTCCACAATGTACCTTGTAATGTACTGTAATATACCGTCTAGTACCGTGTAATGTACCGTAATGTACCGTTGAATACCAGGCAAACGCTATGGGTTGAATCGGTGGGGTGGCAGAGGGCGCCACAAGTTTAAATTGAATGAGTGTTGTTTACAATCTACACTTGTGGCGCCCTCTGCCACCCCACCGATTCAACCCATGTACCGATTCAACCCAAAGCGTTTGCTTGGTATATCGTAATGTACCGTGTAATATATCGTAATTTACCGTAATGTACCGTGTAATATATCGTAATTTACCTTAATGTACCATGTAATTTATCGTAGTGTACCGTAATGCACTGTGTAATGTACAATGTAACAAGAGGAGGCTAGAAGAGGCTGTATCGTGTTTAGAAGAGGTTAGACCGACCACTAGACATTAATGCTGTGTTCGCACACTTTTCTTTTGTCGTTTGTCGATGTTTTGGGCTAAAAAAATCAGCAATTCCGTATGTGACAATAATTTGGACAAAAAATTAAAAACATTTTAAATGGAAAACGAAAAAGAAACCGGGTGGCTATTTTAACTGATATACGTCACGATTTCGCCCTGTTTGCCTCTATCGTAAGCAGCATTAATGCCAAACCAAAACTTGCGCAGCATTTGGAATTTTACCTCGTACATGAAATTTGATTGCATTCCTGGGGTGCGTCTCAAATTCGTAACTGTACCATAACGAACCATAACTGTACCGTACCGTTTCACCGGTTCGGATTTGAGACACTCAATGTTTCGAACGGTATTTCGAACGGTGATAGTACGGTACGGTTTCAAAAAAGATTCGTTTTGGACTAGTTCGGTACGGTTCAGTGGAGCGGTTCGGTATAACGGCGTCTCAGATTTCTGCGGTTCGCGTTTCACATCGTTTTTAAAATTAGTGTCCAATCAATCAACCAATCAACCGGAGCAACGCATCAGCTGATTAGTGTCAATCCACCAATCAATCAACCAATCAACCGGAGCAACGTATCAGCTGATTAGTGTCAATCCACTAATCAAGCGACCAATTGACTGGACCGACTTCAGGGAGATCTGGTTTGTTTTCTCCCCTACAGTGCGAGGCTTCGGAAATTTTAGAGAGCTAACTTCTTTCATGAAATAGCAGAGGATTAGTTCAGTCACCCTATTTAGTTGCGTCTCCAGTCCATTGTGCAATTGATCATGTTTTCGGGCAGGAATTCACCGCTTTCGGGAAATGGATGTTTTAGCACACAATCAAGAACAAACGAATCAACTCGTCGTCAATCTCAGCACGAATGATTAATTTCGACGCCTTTGTTCATTTGTTTTCTTAAAGCAAGCGTAAAAATTGTTATAACTACATTTATCTTCGCGAACAATGTAAACTAAAAATTTTGGAGGAAGCAATCGACTGTCGGGGTTGATCAACGAGATACCCCAAAAACCACCTCCCATAGGTGGTTACGGAGATACAGCCAGAAACAAAGGAAAAGTGACGTAACGCAAAACGAATTTAGTTCGAACCGTAATAATTTGAGACACGGGTAAGATTCGAGTTATGGTTATGGCAAAACCGCGGTATGGTACGGTATGATACGAATTTGAGACAGAAAAGGTTTCGAACCATACCGGTGTCTCACATCTTTTTGGTTCGGAAAACCGTATCTCGAGGTACGGTTTGCCAAAACGGCAAATCTGAGACACCGTTACGGTTACGTTACGGGTTTTGATACAGATTTGAGACGCACCCCTGGTTATTTGAGGGCTTCCGGTGTGTACAAAAACGGCGACTTGATCGTTACTTTTTATTGCTGAGGAAATTGTAATTTACGTTTATAAAAATATGCCGAAGATGCTATAATTAATACTTATAAATCATAGCATCACAAGATGGAACGTTTTATTCCATTCATTCTCTTATATTTCACATTCTTACCACTTATGCCAGCACCTCCTGCTCCTCCGCCAGCAATCAGCTCAGTCAAAAGAGACCGGAGCTGATTGGTTGCAGAAGTAGGAGACCACAAGACTGCACGTGCTTGATTGCCTATATTCTCGCTACAAATTGTGTGAAAATCGGATTGATTGATTGATTGATTGATTACTTGATTGAAGCACTTCAGGAGTTTCGGCCTGTCGGAACTAATTTACTGGGAGGGGGGGCGCTCCGTTAAAACTTTCAATGGGCACCCGAAAAGCCCAAAACCAAAGTCGATCGGAAAGACTTTGTCTAATAAAAATTTCGAGAAGAGTGCCCAAACGGAAGAAGGAGTCTATGATGACGTCACGTGTCATTTTCCAGTTTTCAGGAATGGCCAAAAAAGTTTGCAAAACAAGTATTTGAATTCGGTAAGACGTGATGACATTTAATTGCTAAAGGGAAATCGGGTGCCCGATGTCCGACAAACGTGCTGGAACTTCTTGTTTATACAAGTGTATAAATGAGAAAACATCTGGCGGCCAGTAATAACTCTGTTCACAAAAATCGCGTCAAACTGCAGTGTGTGAGGAAATGTGAAAGCGTTCTTCTGTGCAACACCAACGGAAACGCCCTCGGCCAGAATGTTTTTCCATTCAACCTGCGAGCAGAATTATCGCTTAATTGCTTAACTATCCGCGAGGTTCTGCGCTGTTGTATTGAGGAACGGAAAAACCCCAACGAACCAAAGGGGTGCCGAAAAAAAACAGCGAAAAAGACGGAAATTTTTCTTTGGTGTTTGAACAAAAATGTTTTTTGGTATATAAACCGGCTCCCATTCTGCGGAGCATTTCATCAAACATTTTGCGAAACAATTTCCAATAAATTCCTGTTCTCAAAAATCTTTCCTTGAAGTACCTTTCGTTGCTAAATCAGTGAAAACAATCCTCAACAAGATGTCTGGACGTAACGTAGAAAGCCACATGGAGCGGAATGAGAAGGTTGTGGTCAACAATTCCGGTCATGCTGACGTGAAGAAGCAACAGCAACAAGTGGAGCACACCGAATTCACCCACACCGAGGTTAAAGCCCCGTTGATCCATCCCGCACCTCCGATCATCTCAACTGGAGCCGGTAAGCCACAACACAAAATAATCAACTTATACACGTCCGAATTTCAATTTTTTTGTTCAACTTTGATTGATCGTGATATTCATTCAACATCTAATGCAAATGCAGTTACGGTATTGAAATAAAACAACATGCGGATCATAATGGAAACCAATTGTTCCCATATATAAATATCCAAGTGAAATAAATGGAACGATTCCGAAATGTGTTTAAAATAACGGTCATTAAAATAACTTTATATATTATTTATTTAATAACTTTTAGCCATTGCATATAAATAAACTTTCCCTTATTTTCGCCAGCCGGACTCGCCGAGGAGATTGTGGGACAAGGGTTCACCGCGAGTGCCGCGCGCATCAGTGGAGGTACCGCTGAAGTACATCTCCAGGTGTGTAAACGAACGAGAACATCAAAAGCCAACAAAGTCTAGACATCATTTTGATGCTCGAAAACAATGAAAATTTCAATTGAAAATATGATTCGTTACAGCCTTCGGCCGCAATGACGGAAGAGGCCCGTCGCGATCAGGAGCGCTACCGTCAGGAACAGGAGTCGATCGCCAAGCAGCAGGAACGTGAGATGGAAAAGAAGACTGAGGCATACCGCAAGACCGCCGAGGCGGAAGCTGAGAAGATCCGAAAGGAGCTGGAGAAGCAACACGCGCGTGACGTCGAGTTCCGTAAGGATCTCATCGAGAGCACGATTGACCGGCAAAAACGCGAGGTCGATCTGGAAGCGAAAATGGCCAAGCGGGAATTGGATCGTGAAGGGCAGTTGGCCAAGGAGGCGTTGGAACGATCACGTTTGGCCACCAACGTTGAGGTCAATTTCGACAGTGCAGGTAATATACGCTGAACCCGCTTTGAAACTGGATTGTCAGGATTATTTTAAAAACGTATATACTAATGATAATTGTTTTCCTCCCTTAGCTGGTCATACCGTATCCGGTGGGACGACCATCTCCAGCTCTGACAAGATGGAAATCAAGCGCAACTAGACTGCAATACGGCTGTGGTATTCCAGCGGATTCGACTTTTTTCCTATTACCATTTTAATTCAGTTATAGCGCTTATGACCGCATCACCCTTCCTTTGCTTTCGCATCTGTAAAGTATGTATTAGAACGACGGGATTTTAACATATTTTACTCGCGGAATTTTCCGCTCTTTCAGTATACACTCACGTACTGTACTACCAATGCGTATTACATAAAGGCCGGTCTAGCTTCCGTACTTTCTATTTCTTTGTATCGTAGTTATCAAATCCGAAGAGTAATGTGAGGAATATTTTTGGTTTTTAGACAAAAAAATACAATGTTGCAATCAAGACAAAATACTAGTACAACACTCAACTGGTTTCGGCAGTTTCGCCACCATCTCAGGCAACACTGGCGCCACCTATCGCGGCTCCGTTAGAACCACAGGAAAAGTGTTGCGCTTCAAGCTAGGCGAAATTCGTGCACACATGAAGGCTAGGTGAATTTTCGATCTGGCAATTTATATTATCACTTAATTTTGCCTTCCGAAAAAAAACCGAAACATGAAAGTGCTTTTGTTTTGCCGAGAGGAGATGGATTCAGACACAATCCGAAGATTCCCTTATTTATTCAAAAAAGTGAAACGGAAACAGTTCGGCGGGTGGGAGGAAAACAAATTTCGGGAAGCTCAAAGAGTGATGAGAATGAACAAAGAGCGACTAACATTCACCAAGAGTGAGAAGCGATCTTCAGTGACCGGATAGAGGGAGAAGCGACTCGGAAGGGATGGACACTGACCACTCGAAACTGACCATTCAGGGCTCTCTGAGGGCGGCGCCCAGGGTCCTAAGCTGAACAATCCGGATTCCGGCGCGAATTTTAAACAAATCCGATAAGGTGAAACGTACTGTACTGCCACGATTTTAAGGGTGGGTTTTAGCCCCGCCCACCCCTGATAGACTGTACGTGACGTCACGGATTCACTTCCGTTCATCAACAGCCGATCTCGGCCCGCCAAAAGCGCAATGAAACCAGTCAACACAAGTTGGATCGGGGTGGGGGGGGTCGGGTCGGTAATTGACTTGTAGGGCAAAAAACCCGCCCTCAAAATCGTGGCAGTACAGTAGTCGCGAGTAATGTGGATTTGTAAATAAGCTCGCCGTACAGACCGGATCTCGAAGATCGGCCGTGAGAGGTGCCTGTACATGTGCGTACCGTGGCGATCCGGATGTTGACTACACCTCCCGTTACGACGACGTCTTCGCCCATGACCTAAGAGCTGGCTCCTTTTTCGCCAAACAAATCAACTAAAAGCATAGCCAGGTAGTGTGCAGTGGGGGGAATTCCCGCCAAAAGTTGGTCGTGTCCATTAATCAGGCGACACACGCTGCGGCAAACAACACATCAAGCCCGTAACACGAAATCGGTGCGTGGATAGCCTCATCGATCATAGATCGGCTAAAGACTCACCCACCCACCTTCCCGGATTTATGAGAACGATCAATTCTCCCAGAGAATCCCGAGAAACCAGAGAATCCCGAGCCAAGTTCACAGGAACGAACGGGTAAAATGGTACAAACACCGTACGGCAATATGAAAAGGGTACTCCTCACACTAGAGACGAGAGGGTTATGATACGCAGCCTAATCATATCAACAGAGTCCACACCCTCTCTCCGCGTCTTCCCACACCCTCTCTCCGCGTCTTCCCAATATTTCAATAAAATTTTAATTACCTAAAACGCGCGCCCGAATTGACCACCCATTCAGGCCTAGCAGGCTAAACTGTTATTCCGTTCTGCGAAAATGCTTGTGTAAAAACAGGGAGGGCAAGTGCATGTCTGTGTGTGTGGGTATCTGCTAAAAACAATCGAAGTTCCACCGATAATTATCTAGCTCGGTGGTCTACGCTTGGGCAGAGGGGGGGGGGTGTTTTCAGGCTTGTTAACCCACCTCCGGATCAATCCCTCCACACGATGAGGGCATCTTCCGTAGCCCGAAAAACTGCGAGGCAGGCATCTAAATAATTGAACACCTATAATTTGAACTGGCGCGTCTGTCTCTCCCTGAAACTGCACTGTAACATGTGTGCGAGGTAGACACACACACACACACACATATACACACACGGAGTACGGAAACAGATTAAGGCGAGAGACCCACACAGAGTACTAAGACGAGTATACCGTTTGATACAGGGTCCCTCCCTCGCTCGGGGCTAGATCGGTACATCCTGACGACTGGGGAGTTTTTTTACCCATGTATGCAAGGTGCTCCAGTGTTTTGCACGTACCCTCGTCACCTGGGTCTCAGACAGCCCTCCCGCTCGACACCACCCACAAACATAGCGGGGTACCATAGGGATTGAGATCGGGCATTTGTATCCTCTTTCGCGCTGGTTTTCAGTCCGATCGAGATTGTCTCTCGAAGGTTGAAAAAAAATTTCATATTATAGTGTTGCCCTTAATTTATTCTGAGAGTTATGCCATAAGATGGTCCCTGTCAAGGTCGCCTTAATTATTTTCATCTGCACCGCGGAGGTTGGTCTTGTCTCCTCAAGTCCGATTATCGTTCGTGCCGGGATCCTGCTGACGGAAAATTCCACCCTGATGTACGACATGCGGAACGTCCGGCCGGCCTTGGAGGTGGCCTTTGCTCGGGCCTTGGTGGAACATAACGTCCATTTTGAGCCTATTTGGGTACTTATACTGCACTTCTATTAACATCATATGTTGATACTTTTGTATTTCTAGTAGGTTGCTAATAATAATTGTGATTATTATGATAATTATTATTCCTATTATAATTACTATTATTATTATTATTGTGATAATTGTGTGATTGCTAATTTGCTATATGTATTGGGTAGGTGGCGTATGATGATAAGTGTAAGCAGTATAATGCCTTGGGACATGCCAATGATTTGATGTCCATCGAAAAAGTGGACGTCATCATCGGACCTGGATGTAGTGATGACATGGTGATTGTCTGCGAGCTGACCACCTACTACCCCTTGCCGTTGCTGATCGGGGCGGGCGAGCTGATTGACACGTACGTGTATACTCTTTCGTAAAGGGGAGAGTGCCTCCTGAACCTAGGGCGTGTGTATCCCCCTGATCCTAGGGCGTGTATGGCCCCCTGATCCTAGGGCGTGTATAGCCCCCTGATCCTAGGGCGTGTATGGCCCCCTGACGCTAGGCGTGTATGGCCCCCCTGACCCTAGGGCGTGTATGGCCCCCTGACGCTAAGCGTGTATGGCCCCCCTGACCCTAGGGCGTGTATGGCCCCCCTGACCCTAGGGCGTGTGTGGGGCTTCGATCGTATGCGCGTTGGATGACCTTTTATTGTTGGACAATCAATTTCGTTTATATTTGCAGCACATTCATGTATCCATGGCTCATTCGGTTTTCCTACAATACCTATTCGCTGTGGATAATATTCGTGAAGATGATGAAACTGTACCAGTGGAAGGATATTGCATTGATACGGGACTGCTGTGATTTTCCGAAGAATGTGACCACGAGAGGTAAGCGTTTCTCTCCAGTGAGGTCCACATAATCCTAACTTGACGTTAGGTCATTGTCATGTCTGCAACTGTGCTAATCTCCTACACGATGTTGGAAATTCAACGTTAAACAGTCATTTTCAAGGAGTAGTAGAGATGAGAGCTTGTCTTTGCCAGAAAATTGAAAAAATACAATGGATTAGATTTAGACAGGTTGCAGTGCAAAGACCGGCATGCACGTAGACAAAGACATAGACACAGACATAGACATGAACCAAGACCTAAACCTAGGCATAAGCATAGACATAGACATAGACATAGACATAGACATAGACATAGACATAGACATAGACATAGACATAGACATAGACATAGACGTAGACATAGACATACAGTAGACATAGACATAGACATAGACATTGGCATAGACATAGACATAGACATAGACATAGACATTGGCATAGACACCAACATTATGGCTGAACATCTGCAAACAGCGAAACAATGAAAAAAGTCGCGCGAACGCCCAGTCTCTTGATCGGAACGGTCTTTTACATAAGTCGGAGCGACAATTTTTGTCGAGGGTTGTTCATTACACATTCCATCGGAGTCTTCAGGTGTGTCATCCCGAATTACCGATCACGCTGCTGGCAGCCGCGGTGTACATGGACCAAGGGATCTCCCGTTGGGACCACGCAGGGTTAGACAGGTGCAGTGCGAATACTTTCTGCGACGATGTGAATGTGTGATGCCAACAAAGGAAGAACTAGAATGGAAGCCATTGGACCTGACGCCGGCACCTTGAGCAAACACAAAGACTTTAATTTCTGTTTGCGTAAAGGGACAGTTTTCAGCTATACACATTGTCGAAGACCTGGACACAGACACAGACAACACATGCGTATACAGGTACTCAAAAGGGGACCGTGATCAGGGGACAGTCTGAATAATTCAAGATAACGTGACGATGTACTCTGCACATTTAATTACAGTCTTTTATATATTTCTGTTGATTTACGCATGTGAGGACAATATATACAATAATTATATTAAGACATGGACTATTATATCAATGCTAATATATTTACCGTATAGAATACTAATGCATTATACTTATAGTATTATACTTATACCAAATTCATGTATAACACTAATGCTAAGTATATATATTTCTCTAATACTAAATATAAGTATAATTTAAATATTAAATATACATATATTTCTAATACTGAATATAAGTATAATTTAAATATTAAATATATATATTTTTCTAATACTAAATATATGTATAATTTAAATACTAAGTATATATTTTTTTTTAATACTAAATATAAGTATAATTTAAATATTAAATATATATATATTTCTAATACTAAATATAAGTATAAGTTAAATACTAAATATATATATTTTTCTAATACTAAATATAAGTATAATTTAAATACTATTCGTATGTAACATATGTTTTGTTGATATTTCTAAGTGTACATATGGTAGGAGGTTACCAATTCTGGAGAAGTTAGATGAGATTGCACAGACAAGGTTGATATGAGGGGAGGATGAAAACGATGTGGAATCCAATTTTTTTTAATATTAATCGACCAACTCTGTTACCGCCTAAGAGTGAGATGTCTCACAGCTGGAAGGGATAGCCGGATAAGACGGCGCAATTACACTACACAACACAAAAAGCCCACCCTAACAGGAGAGGACCTTAACAGGAGAGGTCGATTTTTAAGTGACACTTTGGCAAAAAAATCGGAAGTCGTCCCGGAACGACGATCATACTCTCTCCCTCCATCCCTCTACTTGGTAACGTAATGCACGCACGTACCTGCATGGGCACGTTGCGCACATCCTGCGCACACTGCGCACACCCTGCACGGGCACGTTGCGCAAACGCTGCGCACACTGCGCACACCCTGCACGGGCCCGCTGCGCACACGCTGCACGGCCAAGCTGCGCACACGCTGCGCACACTGCGCAAACCCTGCACGGGCCCGCTGTGCAAAGCCTGCACGGGCCCGCTGCGCACACGCTGCATGGGCACACCCCTCGAACAACGGCCCCCGTGTCTAGTGCGCATACAAACTTTCGTCGACAAAGAAAGGCCAAATTTTTTATTCAAGTCAATACTTTCAAGGATATCGCGTATATTTCAGTTCTTTAATTTGGAATTATTTGTCACGGTGTGAATGTATTGAGCCAGACTGTGAATTTCAAGAGGAGAGGCGAACAATTGCAGAAATTACACAAAACTGATATCCATGAGCCACATAAAACAACCGTGGTCAATACATGTAAGGAAGATCATGCAGATATCTTTCGTTCGCGCCCTTTCACTAGCGCTTTAACTTAGACAATTATTTGCCACAAACACTTGAGCGATCTTATGACAAACACTTGAGCGATCTTATGACCAGAAGAAGCGATGAATTGCAAAACAAATTGGTAATAACGGGTAAGTATAGGGATGGTCCCTGCTCTGGTGGGGGCACATACAAAAGCCGTTAACGTGCAAGGGAAACAGGACACTTGTCTCATTTTACATCAATAATGTCTAAAAATACGCAAGATTTCAGTCTATAACTTGAAAATATTTGCCGCATTTCGAGCCATCTTGCCTGAACAATTGCACGAAATTACGACTAACTGGTGTCCATAACACGCACACAAAAGCCCACCACCCCCGGCCCCCTCAATGAGAGGTCAGATATCGCGATGTTTCCTTTATGTCAATACTTTCAAGAATATCCAATATTTTAGCCCGTAATTCGGAATTATTTGCCACAATTGTACAGACTGAACTGTCTCATGATATCGTCCAGCTGAACAATTGGCGAAAAATTAACATTCATTTCAGCACACACGTCTTTGTGTGTGGGATAGAGGGATGCATGAGAGCAGGGATCAACTGTTTGTCAGGGCGCATCCACACCCTCAAACTGACAATATACGCGTAATTTGACACCACTGTCTGTCCTCCTCGCCAGGCTTTCTCAACATCTTGGCGGACGAAAATATTGAGCCCTACGAGATCCATTTCAAGACGGGTTCGATCAACAAAACCGCCGCCGGCGACCAAGTCATCCGCAATTACCTCAAGGAAGCGTCCGTGTACAGCCGCAGTGAGTCACTTAATTTGATGGTTCATCCAAGTATCGCACATTATGATACCCTCAACCCAGCGCCCACCGGGTTTCCCGTTACAACTGAAGAAACCTTTTAATTTCCGTTTCCAAAGATCACTTTCAGATTACTTTACTAAAACATTAACGCAATTAAAAAAGACATATAAAATAATTTACTACAAAAAAAGTATATACAATCAACTGAAAGATTGAATACACTAAAGGGTCCGGGGTATGGGCAAAAGGGGCGGAGCAGGGGGTGGTCAGGTGATTGAGTTCACTGAAGGGTCCGGGGTATGGGCAAAAGGGGCGGAGCAGGGGGCGGAGCAGAGGGTGATCAGGTGGTTGAGTACACTGAAGGGTCCGGGATATGGGCAAAAGGGGCGGAGCAGGGGGCGGAGCAGGGGGTGATCAGGTGGGTGGTTGTTTGTTCGATTGTTTGAAAAAGACCCCCTGCCCCGCCCCTTTTGCTCATTCCCCGGACCCGGAAGTGGGATGATGGTCATTGTATTGCATTCCAGGCATATTGACGTCATTGCCAGAATAGACATTCACTATTGAAAAAGATGATGAAAGTTACGAAGTATTTCTTTTCAGTTTTTGTTCTGTCTATGAATTCGCTGCTGCTGCGAAGATTCATGCTGCAAGCGAATGCGTTGAAGTACTGCGAGGGCGAGTATGCCTTTTTCACGCTGGACCTCTACCAGGATGACATTATTGGCACGGGAAAGAACGGCTGGAAACAGAGTGAGTTTACACCGAAGTATAGGCAAAAATGAATGTGATAATCATGATCAAATATTTGCTTCGGAACATTTAACACGTTTTCATTCGTAGACGATACGGACGACGCCGCGGCGAAGCACGCTTACGCATCACTTTTCATCCTGACGTTGATGGACAAACGCCCCCTGCCTACGTATCAGCAGTTTCAGCGGGAAGTGCGGGAGCAAGCCCAACTACACCACCCCGGGGATAAGATCGACATAAATTACCATACAGCAGCTTTTCACGACTCGGTGATCATGTTTGCTGTGAATGTGAACATGACCGTTACCGAAGGCATCAAAATAAACAGGCAGGCCGTGGAGACCCTCACTCAACGCTTTTGGGGTAGACCTTTTGAAGGTAAGTTCTCGGAAATGACTGTCGCGAATATATATTAATGCCAGACACGGCACAGATATAGTCCCAAACACAGACACAGATATAGACACAGACACAGACACAGACACAGACACAGACACAGACACAGACACAAACATAGACGCAGACACAGACACAGACCACGCTAAAGCCTATCCTGTTACAGGAGGCGCAAGCGGTCGCGTATACATCGATCAATATGGCGACCGTTCCGACGATCATACCCTATATCACATGCACTACCAGACCGGCGACTTCGTCCCTGTTGCTGATTACTACGGTTATAAAAAAGCATACGAAGCCGTGGCAAACATTACATGGCCCATCACAAGATTCCCGAATGGAACGAAAGCGAGAGTCGCCCCACTAAACAGACCGCTCTGTGGATACCTGAACGATGACCCCGTGTGTGCGGAGAAGAAACAACCTATAACCGAAATCACCATCGGCGTGGCATTCGGTCTACTGGTCCTTCTGGGCTTGGCTATTTTACTGGTCTACCGAAAAATCAAGGAAGAAGCAGCCCTTTCTTCAATGGACTGGCTGGCCTCCTGGCCGGAGATTACGTACGTCCACAACACCCAAGCGGAATCGAGGATTACGATGCAGAGTGAAAAGAGCAAAATCAGTTTCACGGAAGGGACGAATTTCGGCCTGCATGCCGACCGCGAGGTCTCGACCCATTCCAACGTCACCGCGCATCGAACGGCCTCGGCGACCTTCCGCGGGACGAACGTCATCGTGCGGAACTGTGAGCGACACAAGATTGAGTTGAACAAGCAGATCCTGCTGGAGGTGAGGGATGTGCGCACGGCGAACCATGAGAACTTGCTACGATTCGTCGGGGCGATTCTCGGACCGGAGAGGACGGCTGTGATCACGGAACTGTGTTCCAAGGGGAACCTACAGGTATGGAATTGTATAAAATATTTAATTGGTGCGATAAAAAAAAACAGTCATTTTAGAGGAATTTATATAGAACACTGAAATTGTGGTTCGTATTGTAAAAGTGTCGCAAAAGCGCAGCTTGAATATTATTTTTGTTAGTACCTTCAGAATCTCACTTTTGCGTATAAGCATAATAATAGAATTTAATAGTTTTTAATTTAAAAAAAGTTGTGAATAATTTTTGTGTTGGTTTTGACTCATCTTCCTTCTTGTAGAACCTTTTACTGAACAACGCGATCAAACTGGACGATCTCTTCAAAAACTCCCTCGTCAATGACATGATCAAAGCCATGGTCTACATCCACCAATCAACCTTCCAGATCCACGGTCGCCTCACCTCACGCTGCTGCTGGATCGACAGCCGGTTCGTCCTGAAGATCGGCGATTACGGTCTCCCAACGTTCTACGCCACGACGGCGCCGCTGAAGCCGGACAACGTCTACTGGACGAATCTGCTGTGGAAGTCCCCGGAGGAGTTGCAGTTCCACATTCCGCCGACGCAGGAAGGAGATGTTTACAGTTTCGGAATTATCCTGCAAGAAGTTTTGCTGCGCGAGGAACCCTTCTCCATGTTCCATATCTCCGCTGAAGGTCGGTGACCGAATCGTTCGGTTCTTATATGATCATTTACGTTCATGATTTACTCCATTTTATTTCTGTTATCTTTGATCTTATTTTGTATAATACATTTTATTATCATCGTTTTTTGTTTGACGATTTGCAAGATTAAGATAATCTTTTTTGGCAGAAATCGTGCGTCGAGTAATTAAGGATCGCGATCCGCCGTTCCGTCCGAAAGTGGAAGATGTCACGGGAACGGGAGAACTGGTCCATCTCATGCGGAAATGCTGGGCCGACAACAGCCAGGAACGGCCGAAATTCACGGAGATCCGGCAGATCATGCGGGAGGTCACCAAGTACGTAGACCGTCAATGGATCTTCTTCATATACTCGATGAAATTATTAATTATATATATAAAACAGAATAAATTATTATTTGCGGCAGTTTTTAAGGAATTCCTGTACGTAATGGATGTTTTTTTGATAGAAACGACGGACAACAAACAAATATTATGGATGCCTTGTTGAGCCGAATGGAAAGCTACGCCCAGAATCTTGAGAGTATTGGTAAGTCTGATGCTTTGCATCGTGCGCCATCGAGTTGTCATTCTTGTTTTGGCTTTATAGTGGAAGAGAAGACACAAGCGTTTCTGGAGGAGAAAAGAAAAAGTGATCAGCTCCTCAATCAAGTACTTCCCAGGTACGCCCTTCAAATTTCCCCTTCATAATCAAGGAAGGAAAGTTTCGAGTTATGTCATTTATTGGATAGGACTGTGGCGGAACAGTTGAAGAAGGGTGAGCCCGTCCACCCGGAGAGCTTCGAGAGTGTAACGATTTATTTCAGGCAAGTCATGACAAAAATCAGTAAAAAATAGTAGAAATATTAAATTGTTAATAATTGTTAATAATGAATGCCAAGTGATGAATTCCTTATTTGAAGTGATGAATTTCTTATTTGTAGTGATATTGTCGGATTCACAACGATTTCATCGGAAAGTAGTCCCATGCAGATTGTCGACCTTCTCAACGATCTGTAAGTATTTCTCTCACGACTCTTTTTAAAATCAAAATTTATTTCTGCTCGGATATACGTGAGCTGACACTTGGCTGCTCACTTCAGGTATACCTGCTTCGACACCATTATCACGCGGCACGATGTCTACAAAGTGGAGACCATTGGGGATTCATACATGGTAAGAGCTGGCAATTTTCACTATTGTCGGCAAGTCTGGACGTAATCTTGAGCGTGAATGGCGCAGAGTTCGTAATCCTTTTGTTGCTTCTCCTAGTGCGTGTCTGGCCTGCCCATTCGCAACGGGTTAGCCCACGCCGTCCACATAGCGCGAATGGCGCTGACACTCCTCTCGGAGGTGAAGAAGTTCAAAATTCGGCATCGCGCCGACGAGCAGCTGAAACTTCGCATAGGCATGCACTCAGGTAAAACTCGCTGCAACAGTGTAAAAAATGACCGACATAGTAGTGATACATCTAAATAAAAAACATAAAAAAAAAATACTAAAATAAAAAACAGCTAAAATATTTTTCCGTTAAAGTTTTTTTATTTTCGGAAGAAAAAAAATTTAAAGATCTGCCATTTAAAATTTAGACGGGAAACTACAATTAGTTAGCAAATTTCGACTAAAGCTAAACTAAATTTCAAGTTACCGAAATCTTAACAGAAAACCTTTAGTTTGTTAAAATATTCAACGAAATTTGATTATTTAATTAAGTTTAATTTGTGCTTTAGTTTTTTTGTCAACTAGAATTTATTCCTTGATTTTTTTCCTAGACAAATTTTAGTCGTTTTTTTGCCCTCCTTTTTTCTAGACAGAATTATTTTATGGCGTATCAGCATTTTATTTTTCGTCTGTAGGTCCTTGCGTATCCGGCGTTGTCGGTCTCACGATGCCGCGCTATTGTCTGTAAGAAACGGCGGTTTTTTTCTTGGCTGGGAGATTTATTTTCATTTCATTCAGGAAACGCGTCTTTTTCGACAGATTCGGTGATACGGTTAACGTTGCTTCCCGGATGGAATCCACGGGGGAAGCCTTGAAAATCCAGATCAGCGGCACCACCAAAGCCATTTTGGACAGCTTCCAGAGTTTCGTCACGGAAGACCGGGGCGAGATCGCCGTCAAGGGAAAGGGACAACTCAAGACATACTGGCTGATCCGCGAAAACTGAACGAAAAAAGACCGAGCCGAGTTTTATGTGCATTTCCAACAGAGTTTGGCCGTTGCGTCTCTTCCTGGGACAGAGTGAAATAATTTAGTTGCAATAATCGCGCTACACTGTCCAAACTGGCGTTTGCGCAGTGCTCCGGCTTTTCCGTTTGTTGATGACCGGGTCCGGCTAATAATTGTTTATAAGATAATGTTGCCTTAATATATAGATATTTATTAGATTAATTTTCCATTCCGGAATTGCATAAACTATGTAATGATATCGTATCGGCTCGAATGCCATTCCGACATGTCGCTCCCAGTTAACGATGAATGTGCATTTCGGAATGCGCATGACGGAAAGTGCATTTCGGAATGCGCATGACGGAAAGTGCATTTCGGAATGCGCATGACGGAAAGTGCATTTCGGAATGTGCATTTCAGAGTGTGCATGAAAGAATGTGCATTTCGGAGTGTGCATGACGGAATGTGCATTTCGGAGTGTGCATTTCGGAGTGTGCATTTCGGAATGTGCAATTCGGAGTGTGCATGGCGGAATGTGCATTTCAGAGTGTGCATGACGGAATGTGCATTTCGGAGTGTGCATTTTCAGTAGTTGTTCACCGGAAGTCGATCTTCGAGCTGGCGTACTGCGAGAGGTATCAAGGTCTTTCTCACGCCAAGTGAAGCATTATCACAGCAGGCGTCCACGTAAACACAATCGGTCCTGAGTTGACAAGGGAACGATCCGTGATACATTTAGAGAAGCAGATATAAAGACTGCGGAGATTCAACGGAATAGTCATGTGTATTTCAAGTTTTATAGCACCAAAACAATTCCGCCAGCCAGTAAAAACTGTGACGTCCATTTGGGGCATCTCATGGAAGGTGATGTACGAGTGCATGAGAAGTGTATGAGGTGCCACGAAGAAAGCCAACAGCACGCGAGAATAAAGAGGCACTACGCATACATCAATGCAAGTGAAAGCACATGAACTTCCGATCCGGAAGTGAAGGACCTGCACTTTGCAGGCACGTAATTGAACGTGCTACACGTTTGACCGCCAGCGACGTTAGCTTAACCTGATAGCAATATTATAATTCAAACGAAAGTGTGTAATCGCAGTGATAGGTCTGATATGTCTATACTGAAAAAGGTCTATACTGATATAGGTCTATACTGAAATAGGTCTATACTGATATAGGTCTATACTGAAATAGGTCTATACTGATATAGGTCTATACTGATATAGGTCTATATTGAAATAGGTCTATACTGAAATAGGTCTATACTGAAATAGATCTATAATGAAATAGGTCTATACTGAAACACGGAAGTATCCCTTCGTTTTTCTAAACAAGCACGCACGTGATCCCCAGATCCGGTTCAGTTGAATGAACTACTCATCTTATTACGGTATTTTTCAAGGAACCAATGATACTTTCAGTGTCTAGCACGCGGTCTATACAACTTGAAGTGTAAGTGCTGTAAATTAAAAAATAGTGTGGGAGGATGTTCCGTTGAGAGAGGGTCGTCGGTTAAATATTCGTTTGATGCATTTATCGTGGTCCGTATAACCACAAGAGGAGGAGCTTAACGATCCTGTTAGTGTCATCTCCACGTGCACGATACAAGAACGTGTGTCGTCGAAGGCGGTCTTGTCGATCTGTTCCATATTTTATCACCACACCTCTGTGCCGTTTAGATGAATGGTTTCTTCCTTACGTCGTCTTATCGCATCTTTCAAGATGACAGGGGAAAACCCGAAAAAACAGCCCCCCCCCTGCGTCGCATCCATCGTCAATACCGGAAAGGGAACTTTGACCTTGCGCGACTTTAAGGGTGTGAACGGCGTGCTCGCAACAGCGGGGACCAAAGTTCCGATTGACTTTCAATATTTGTGGATTTCTGACCCACACCACCACCTATAATTAATTGAACCGAGCGCGCTGTGTTTACGATTATTTTTTGTGTCACCACATCCGAAAACATCCAGCTGCGAACCGAACCCACCCATGCTTCCGAGCAGGAATCGGGACCTCCTCTTACTACTCTCACTGCAGGTTACTTACATTACATACAACCGAACAGAACCGAACCGAACAGAACAGAACAGAACAGAACAGAACAGAACAGAACAGAACAGAACAGAACAGAACAGAACAGAACAGAACAAAACAGAACCCACCGGAAATTCAGAAGTTAATGAACAGCTTGAGACAGGAGAGAACAAACAGAACAGAACACATCGTGAAAAAAAAACCCCAAAAAGACATGAACAGAACAGAAATAAAAAAATAGAGTTGAGGAGAACAAAGAGAACATAGAGAACAAAGAGAACAGAATTAAACATACATCAGCACTTAAGGGGACTAAAGAGTTCGAATAGAGGAGAACAAAGAGAAGAGATTAAAATGTAAAAATAATGGAACACATCAACAGAAGATGACTAACAAGCTCGATAAGAAGAGAACAACCGAAACAGAACAGAACAGGATTAAAAGGTCGATTCGAAGGGAACAAACAGAACAGAAACCGGCAACAGCAATACAGACAGAATTGAATGGAACAAACCGAGCGGAATGAGCCGAACGAACAAGTCTTGTTGTCTTAATAATTTTTGTTTCCGAGTATCACGCTCGATAAAGTTCGATTGATTATGTTCCAGCTTCGATAGAAAAGGGTAAAAAAGCAAGTCGCATAATAACAAATATCATTGAAAATCTCATCCGAAAACGCATTACCGTCGGTCGATTCCCACCACTAGTGATTCATTCCAAGTGAGCATCAAATCTCTTTGATCCCATCGGGTTGACGAGATTGGTAATTCGAGGAACCGGCTTGGCGGCGGCCAATTTCTCCAGTTTGCTGGCACTCTCCGCTTCCAACATGTATCCAGCCTGGAAGCCAATCAATGTTCATCGGTCGGTGACACGTCGGTCAACAAAACTACGGTCATGCCGTAACCGATTTCCGTTTTAGCGTAAAATAAGAATACTACTGTAGTAAAGCCGCACCTCTCCCATTTCTGCCATGTCACCCCCGAGAGCCTCATCAGCTTCACTCTGCCGCAGATGGAGACCGGGAATTTTGTTGATTATAAAGAGGATCAGGTAGCTCACACAAAAAGCCCAAACGGCCTGCATGAAAGAAAAGCATTTTTTCATATTTCCAGATCAAACAACGCATTTTTTACTGAGACTTACAATCACGGCGGAAGCGACCAGCTGAAAAAATATCTGGAGCCAGTTGCCTATTAATTTACAAGAACAGCATAATTAACTTATGATGTTATAAGTAGATTCAGTATATACGCGAAATATATTATTTTAGTTATGTAATGTTAGTAATGTTAGTAATGTAATTATGGTAATGTCAGTAATGTAATGTTACGTTATGTAATGTAATGTAATGTAATGTTAGTAATGTAATGTATTGTAATGTAATGTTAGTAATGTAATGTAATGTAATGTAATGTAATGTTAGTAATGTAATGCAATGTAATGTAATGTAATGCAATGTATTGTAATGTAATATTAGTAATGTAATGTTAGTAATGTAATGTAATGTAGTGTTAGTAATGTTATTAAAGTTAGTAATGTAATGTGTAATGTTAGTAATGTAACGTAATGTGTTTAATGTTAGTAATGTTAGAAACTATTTAGATTTTTAACTGCCTTCTATATTGTCTTTGCCTTCTATTAAGCCCCCAGCGATATCCGTCCCGTCCAGTTTGGCGACCCATTTTTGAGCAAAGATGCCGGTGAAAAGGTTTCCGACAAATCCGCCACAACCGTGGAGACTACCGGCATCAAATGAGTCGTCGATGCCTAAGCGTTTCTTCAGTCTACCTATCTCCCCAATATTTAAATACTATATGAAACTAATGAATTATGTGTTTGATTAAAACACAATATAATGTAATGAACTTACAGCATCCGTTGCAAATGATGGCAACTAGAATCCCTATGACAATGGCAGCCCATGGTGCCACATATCCACTGGCGGGTGTAATTGCGACCTATAAGACATGGTCGAATATGTTGCCTATAACAAGCTGATGGTACTGTAGAGTCTCGACCACTTGGTGCCAGTCTTTAATGACCCTCGTATATTATGACTGCAGGGTAGCACAGTGTGTGCAGGCGTAATATACGGGTGGGTCTAAAAAATGGCACCAAATGATCGAGACTCTACAGTATTATTCATTTTATTTTCATTCATTTTATTTTCATTCATCTGCATTAATATATTTTATTAACTTAGTTTTTAACTGTAATTCAATTTAATTGTCCATTCATTTTACTCACAAGGCCCGCCACGACACCGGAACAGAACGAAAAGGCGGACATTTTTCTCGAGCCGATCCAGTCGACAAAGACCCAGGTAAGACCGCCGGTTGCTGCGGCAAGCGTTGTCACCTATTTTGAAACATTTAACTGTGGAGCGAGTTTTTCATGTTCTCCGCGGGAATTTTCATTGCAGAGCGAAAATTGTTTTCGGGTTGGAATTAAAACTGACAGTGGCTGCCATTGCTGCCCGGGTGTTGGCGGCGCCCGCCGATCCGCCGTTGAAGGCGAACCATCCGAACCAGAGAATACCAGTCCCAAACATGACGTTCACCTAAAATGGAACAGATTCTGTAACTGAAAGGAGAGAACATTTTAGGAGCATCGGGACTTGAGTGTCGTACCATATTGTGGTGTTCTGCGTGGATCAACTTCCGTTTTCCCAGTACAACCAGGTAAGCCAGTCCCGAGAACCCCGCGCAAATATGAACCGGTCCTCCTCCGGCGAAATCATAGGCGCCCACATAACAAGGTGCCACGTCGTAGTTCGGTGCACCCACACAGTTGAGGTTACGCAGAAACCCGTGGTCTGCCCAAGTCCTGCCATTAAAACCATATTAATTTTATACCTTTCTCATCACACACAACGCAGCACATTCTGCAGCACATATGTGCTGTAGAATGCCGCACAGTTGAGGGGAGCGGCGTTCGGTTAAGCACAACACTAGACATTACAATACTAGAACATTAGAAAACAGGTCTAATCAACAATCAACAGGTTGGAGTCTTGTGGTCTTATGTTTGAAGCGAAAAAGCTTGGGTTGCTTTTTTTACGAGTGTTCTGTTTAACCGAACGCCCCTCCCCTCAACGGTGCGGCATTCTACGGTAGCGTACCAATACGCGGCAAAGTCGTAGACCAGAGTCGTCCAGAAGAACACGAACACCATGGCAGGAACAAATCGGGTGCGTTCCGGCACCGAGCCGAACACCAAGGCTGCCGTGATGCCGGCAAACTGCATCTGATAGACCATGAAGAGGATGGACGGAATTTGGGGCGCGGTATTGGGGAATGCGTGGGTATCGAGCCTGCAATGGAGGGGACACTTTGCATTGCTCGCTCCGTTTAAAATAAAAATTGATAGCAACGATTTTCCGATGACTTCGATTTTTAAATTATAAATAAAAATTTTAAATTTAACATATTATTTAAAATTAATTGGAAAATTCTCAGGGAAATCAATTTATGTTAGAGTTAAGTTTAATCGTTCGTAAACTTGTCAAAAGAATGAATGAGTATATTGAGTCCAGAAAACTTTCTTAATTATTATAGTAATTTTAGAATTTCTAGGCTAATCACATTATTAATCGTACGTGTTGACTGCTCCCATGGTGAAGTCGCCGATGAAGGGTGAGCCATGTTCGGCGAAGGCCAAACTGAATCCGAATAGAAACCACTGCACCGAAACCACGGCCATCGCCATCATGCTGCAAACCAAAATGAAGAATGAATTCACTACAGACACTTTGTGAAATTTTACCCTTTCGATCTGTTAAAGGAATTGTTTGCATGAATTCCACATACCAAAGCATCATCAAAGACAAGGCGCTGTTGTACCGAGACAGACCGGAGTAGAAGAGAGCCAGGCCCGGGGTCATCACAAATACTAATGCAGCAGCCCACACGATGAACCCAGTCGAAGCACTACCAGTGTCCGCTGGCATAGCCGGTCCGCCATGGGTGGTCGTGTCCGGTCGCAGGTCAATATCATCGTAGACATCACCCGCTGACAGCAAGCCAGCCGTGCTATTCATGCTTCTGAGAAATGTTGTTAACCGATTCCTGTAAAAAATTCAAAGGAGCTTAGAAAGTGCAGTCACGGATTCTTGAAGTTGACATTTCTGTCCGTCAACTATGATCACACGGTAGTTGTATACCGGTACATGGAATAAGTGCGCGTGTTTCGGAACTCGGTCCGGCCCGGAACTCAGCGAGGGTGAAGGCAACTCTCCAGGCGACACTCCAGTTTGACGGATGTTTTATTCGGGGATCGATACATCCTTCCTCCCTCACTCTCTTTCTCACTCTCTCTCTGTCTGATCCGAGTCATGTAACTTTCCGTTAACGGTGATGTAGTCCGGTAAGTTACATCGATATACGGAGTGAGTATGCAGTAATGGATTGGGGGAAGGGGAGGCATTAGGGTTACGGGTTACGGAGAGGTTCCTTGCATGTTACCTGAGGGTCGGCCTACCTGACTGCGGGGATCAGCCCATTCTAGGTGCCCAATGACAGAGTCAATCAACTTGATTTAAAGATCACTGGAATTTTATATTGCGAAAAGAGCCCCGCGGGAAGACTGGAAACGGGGACATTTGTTGCTGATGCGGCGCAAACAGAGACAGATGGAGACACCGTCGCAGAAGTTGCATCAGCCCCGCGCTCACATGTACAGTAATATATTCGAAGCAGTCATAGACATGCATAAAGTCGCAGACAAAGACAAAGACATACAGACAGACATATGCGTAAACAGTGACGAAGAAACAGACACAGACACTGAAATGACACAGACACAGACACAGATGTGATTCTTCTACCTGTCTGTCTGTCTGTCTGTCTGTCTGCCTGTCTGTCTGTCTGCCTGTCTGTCTGTCTGTTTATGGGTCTTTATTGCCTATCTGTCTGTCTAAGAGTATTTACCCCAAGTCTCCAAAGGCAGATTTAAATAGTGAGTTCTCGTCGTGCGCCTTGTGTGTAATAAAGATCGTTCCATTTGACCCAGCAGCAAGCAAGGAACAGAAAGAATCGATTGCCATGAGAGACAGTCGCGTCCGCCAAGGGCGTTTCTTTTACTAGGCAATTAACTCTGCACAATCATTATTGTTATTTATCCGTGAAACGTGTGAAATTCATCGGTACACCACTTCATACCAAGCACGCGTTATTTACATCACAACCGCCGGGAGCCATACAGAGATAAAAGAAACTCGTCGTTTTCGGGTGATCATCGCGCGAATTACCTTTTTTTGTGCGAAAAGCATGATGCATATGGCAAAAAAGCTGAGAATTTTTTTCAATCATAGTTAGAACGATTCTTCGTCAATGCGTTTCTAACACTTCCGCGTGCAGTCAAAATCAAGTGACTAATAGCGCGGCTCATTCTTTGAGTTCCACAACTCATGTAACAGTTAGAATTTTACCCTTAATTAATGCTGTAAGAGGATTATTTTAATATTCCTCCTCAGCAGACAGCTTCTCATATTAATATAAATAATCATTGTCTATGAAATGACTCTATCTGTCGTTCCTATTGGAGCTCGCCTCCTTCGGCGATTGCCCCGTCCGAGAAGGATCGGACAACTCGCCGTACACAGATTATACATCTTTATTGTTACCTATTTATTGTTGGTGGTTTCGTACATCATCAGGCGACCGCTCGGAGTATCCAAAAATGCACTTTCACAGAACTGTTCCCACCTAGTGCCACCTGGCGGTCGGCATCTGCTAGACAATAATACCGAGTGGTGTTCCTGGAAACCGTTTGACCACGACAGTTCCACAAAATTCGCATGGCTGGACTTCACCTATCGACTGTCTTATTCCATCGCAATGTTTCTTGCTGGATACATCGCGGAACGCATGGATCAGCGTTTGTTCTTGTCGAGTGCCTTGATGTTTTCGGGCTCGTGGTTAATATTCAGTGGGATAGCCTACTTCGCTGACATTCACTCGTACGTCTATTTTGTGATTGGGCAAGTCGGGGCAGGAGTATCTCAATGTAAGTTATTCTGTTTGTCTGTCTGCCTGTCTGCCTGTCTGCCTACCTGTCTGTCTGTTTGCCTGTCTGTCTGTCAGCCTGCCTACCTGTCTGTCTGTCTGTCTGTCTGTCTGTCTGTCTGTCTGTCTGTTTTCTGTCTGGTGTCTGCCTGTCTGCCTGACTACTTGCCTACCTGCTTGTTTTTCGGCTTGGTTTCACATTTGTTCCGAGTTAGAAACATTGAGCGATGATTTTTACTATAGCTACGGCTTGGCCAAGCGTGGTTACCCTGATGGGAAACTGGTTCGGAGAGAAAGGTCGTGGCTTGGTGTTCGGATTCTGGTGCACCAGCAGCAGTGTCGGAAATATTTTGGGGATCTTCATAGCCGCAGCCTTTGTCAACTTCGCTTGGGGCTACTCTTTTGTGATTCCCGGTTTGATCGCATGCGCGGCTGCCATCTTTGCGTACTTCTTTATCATCGTGGACCCAGAGAGTATCGGCATACCGGATGTTAATTTGAATCCAGATGTCGAGCTTAATGAAGTAGTCCCGATTGACGCTAATGCGTCAACGGCAAATCTTTGCGAATCAGCGGAACTTGAACTCTCAGAAGAAATAATAGTGGAAAAGAAAGTGATTCATCATGAACCTGTGCATGACCGGAAGCCAATTACAATATGGGGTGCCATACTAATACCGGGCGTGGTGGAGTATTCTATCTGTCTTTTTTTCTGCAAGGCTGTCTACTACGCCTTTTTCTTCTGGCTTCCGGTGTATATCAAGGCAAACCTCGAGGTTGGAAACGAAATGGCGGCCGACATTTCCGCTGCATTTGATGGAGGTACAGCGCACTGTACAGTAAAACACAGCCATGACAGGCAGACATACAGTTGGTCAGACAAATAAACAAACAGACAGACAGACAAACAGACAAAGAGACAGATAGACAACCGGCAAGAGACAGACAGACAAAGAGACAAACAGACAAACAGACAGATAAACAACAGACAAGAGAGAGACAGTGAGACAGACAAACAAACGAATAACAGACAGACCAAAACTTTGTAATTTCAAAAGTGTTTGTTTTACTGTACTGTTCTCATTCAGGTGGGCTTCTGGGGGGAATCATAGCGGGTGGTGCTTCTGATTTGATTGGTGGCAGCGCAACAGTCTGCGGGGTCATGCTCGTTGTCGCTATTCCGGTTATTTTCATCCTCGAAGCTTTAAAGCACGGTCAAGGCACAGTGATATTCTTGCTCTTCTTAATCGGTTTGCTGCAGAACGGACCATACAGTTTGATCACGACAGCTGTAAGTGCCGACTTGGGAACAAGACCCAGTCTGGTAGGGGAGCAGAGGTCCCTGAGCACAGTGACCGCTGTTATCGACGCCATCGGATCATTAGGATCAGCGTTCGGACCGTTAATTGTAGGACTCCTTGGTCCTTATGGCTGGCATGTAGTATTCTATTACTTGATCGCAGCACAAATTTGTTCGGCGTTGTGTCTGTCGAGGCTGATTTACCGCGAGTGGTGTATATGGGTCCGTCATTGGGTCAATGCTTAAAGAAACAAGAGGTAGTTCTTATTATTTAGATGGGGTAGTCCTGTGTCGGAAGCTATAATAAACATAATGAACAGATAGATAGCAGACAGACAGACAGACAGACAGACAGA
>LRSR01006242.1:0-11623 GCA_001579985.1 Hypsibius dujardini | reverse complement strand
GCCGGGCTAATTTTTTTCTCAATACGTTGAAAAACTTGAAATTGCAACTCGTATGGAAAGAAAGTCCAATAAAAGGTCTGCCTTTTGGAGCCTTAAAGTGAGGGTTATTCGGATATCAAACCAAATCATACACATGTTTTTCTGCCGAATAGCCTGATGATGTTTCTAAATATTAGTCCATTAGCAGTCTCTTTTAACTTGCAAGCCGATATTACGAAAAATGGATGATCATGACTTTTGGACTGAACTGGTACTTAATTACGTTAATTATTTTATTTTACGGTTGCTGCCGGGCCGCTTAGTTGGTCGTGTAACATTTTTTAATATTGTTTTTCGTTTGGCACAGTTTAGGTTCATTTCAGACTATTTAGTGGTTAAATTGTTCATCTGAATCGTGATCAATCAATCAATGCTCGGGTCCAATGGCATATCAGCGCGTTTGCAAGCTTTTTCTAATTGTTTCGCTCTACTGAGAAGGCTTACCACTATTACTTGGTTGTTTTTAGGAGTCCTAACTTGATAACTTCTATTTATTTAAAAAAAATTAGTTGAAATGTGTGAGCAAGAGTGGTAAAAAATTTCAATGAGTTTTGCTAGAGCATAAATCAAACAATCAATGCTTGCATTGAATGAGAAACCCCTCAGAGCCATTGGGGAACATTCGAATTTTGTCCCTCCCAGACCAGAGCTCGTTTGCAGATAAAATTTTTTGCTAAAATCTATTAATTTAGTCCACTATTTGCTAAAAAAAGTCAGGGAGATCGGCGTATCAGCTACCTTTCCGGCCCTTTGCGGGTCTGCCGGCCTAATGCCCGCCAACCTACGTGCCTGTAACATTAATTTTCACTCTTACTTTCAGTGTCTGATTCAGCTCGTCCACTTGGGATACATGCCCCTCCAGCTGCGATATCTTAACATCCCCGTCAAAGCCCGATCTGGTCTTTGCAAATGGGTCTTTACCTTGGAATGGATCGTCAAAGGAATGAGCAGTCGGGTCGGGGAAGTGATGCTGTTGCTGCTGCTGGGTGAGGGCGATCGGAGCAATGGGGTCGAGGTTGACGTGAGAGGCATTGAAAGTTAACTCCACTGACTTTTGGAGGTACGTAGGATTGATGGAGGCGACATCGTTGGATGCTAACGCCACATCGAATTGTCCGATGGTTTTCTACAGGGAAAACTCACAGCCAGTCAACCAAAATAAAGTGCCATTTGCCTGGCTGTCTACATCTACGTTAACTTGCATGCCAATCTGTTTGACTTCACAACTGTCTGTTTGTCTGTCTGTCTGTTTCTTTTCGGTCTTGCTCGCGATCCATATGTTCTGGGAGCTTACTAACATTTTTTTTGGTTTCCATAGTTTGATCAGGAGTCAGAAGCACCAACTCTTGCGATTTGCTGTCAACATGGCGCAACATGTTCACCGATGTCGAAGCTAAAACATTACACGTCACGGATGTCGACTGCAGAACTAGGTTGTCTGCTGCCTCGGAAGAGGCTGATAAAGTTGAAAGCTCCCGCTCCTTAATCACGTCTAAGTCAATGGGATTGCTCTCTGGTCGTATTTCCAATCCCTCTGTTAAATGTTCCAATTTCGCCAGAATGAAACTGATTTTCTCCTCCACCTTGCCCAAGTGTGCAATAATATACGGGCTGAACTTTTTCTCCGAACCTGTGAGTACTCGTTTGGTAAGGAAATATATGATATCAGCTTTTTTCTTTTTTTTTCAAGTAGCCCAAAATATCAATGAAACACACACAAATGCTTGCATAGTTACCTTTTGTCTTTAGGCTGTGCTTTGCAACTATATACCCCAGGTTGGCCAGCGCGACTTGGCAGAGCAGTGTCGAATAGAGACTCACAAAACCAGTTATTGCAAGGGAATTTGATTTACACAATTGCACAATTTCATCCCCCATGAAAGATCCCATGAAATTTGACGTTATACGTTGATGTATCCAATCCACTTCTGCGGCAAAGTCTGAGGTTCCGTAGATTTCCATGAAACAAGTCATATACTTAGCCTGTTCGTCGCCATCAGTATTGTTCTCAATCCAGTTTTGCAGCGCATTTACGGTTGCTACCACCTTATCCCTCAATATCTGATATTCCGCCACGAGGATAAGGTTTGGGTCCAGAAGAAGCTCTTTGACATCCATCTCAGTTGTGCTGCGCCATCGTTGTACTGCATCAAGCAATTCTTTAAACTGGTCGAGATTTTTTATTGCAATCCTATTTTGAAGCTTCTGAAATTTCAAAAGCACTGAGAACTGACGACTTTCTAAGTCTTTATAATTGATGTCTTCCGGATTCAAAATGATCACGCTACGCCGCTTCAAAGCTAAACGTAATGCTTTATGGAACACAAGATACATAGAATTCCACATAGATTCCATGCCCGCAACCGTTGTATACGATAAACACTAACGCGCTTGATGATACAACTACTACATGTAGAACGTGTAAAAGTGTGGGATAGACACTGGCGCGCGTGATGATACAATTACAACTTGTAGAACGTATAGAACGTGTAGAACGTGTAGAACGTGTATGAACTTCTATTTGTTTGCTTCTTGCTGTTAAGGCTTTTGTGGAAACGAACCCAAATTTAAGCATATGGAAGCATATTGTGTTTGCTGTCCATATCGCCAGAAGTACAACAAAGGAAAAATGAACATTGATTGGTGCTATCGCTGCAGCGCTGGCGTTACATAAAATGATAGGCCATCCTTTTACTGATCCGACTACGACTACCACTCTGCCGTATTCCGTTTACCCGGGCCAGGGGGAGAGCAAAAGTTCTCTACGCTTCAGTCAGGCGGAAGGGAGTGGGTCATTAGCTATTTATCCCACCTTTTATTAGTAATTTATTAGTTAGTGTCAATGAATAGAAACGTTGGAATTGATTACTGTAGCGCAATGCCTCATTTTTAGCGGCCGCTACTGTACACACGTGGCCGCAATTTTGTCCGCTTGTTAAAAATACCAGTCCCGCTTTTAAGGCCTGGTAGGAGAATTCCCTACTCGATTACAGGGCAGGGCACCCTGTGAAAGTCTGACAAAAAAAGGTTGTGGATGACTTGCCCCTCCCCCCAGATTAGTTATTCACGCCTTCACTCCAGCTATCTAAAATAGTTGTAAACCAGAGGGGAAGAAGGTATGACGGCTTATTACGTTCTTTTTATGATCCTATCCAGGGACTTATGGGGCATCGCCAATCTTCGCCCATAACAATTCTATTTTATTCACGGCTATGATGCGCGATAGTGTTTTTTACTAAAAAAATTCGTAGAATTGGCGACAAGGCCACAAAAGTAGAGTCAAGAGAATGTTGTGGCATTAAACATCCGGGAAGAGAACCACCATAAATGCATTCGTCGCGCGCCAGTTCTCATTTTTTGGCAATGACACCCTCTGATATGTTTTGTTTAGAATAAAATTCTCCAATTTGTAAAATATAAAAACCATTTTTGGGTGCGTGACACGCTACCTGCCTCTCGCCCATCGTCGACCGCCAAGAGCTAAAATTGGCCCCTAATCCAATTATGGAGTTTATCTAGACACCTATTCTTCATACTGAAATAACAAACTCAACTGCAAGCCCTTTCAGCCGAAGCTCGGCGCCCCTGAACTTTTTTTATTGACACAATGCAACGCACAATCTAAGACTGCAAGCTGCTATCAGACAGAATTCGTTGCTCGGTCCCCGGACACATAATTCATTTATAACTTGGCCAGGACAAGCCAGGCTGACTCGGAAACGGTCTATATGCACAAACACGAAATGTAATCTAATAAAGCGACGGTTGATAGCTCTTTTTCATGATACGATGATTACCATTGTTTTACAGCAGAGTAACAGTTGCGAACGATTTGCACTTCAACAATCTCCCACAGTATAAACTAACGCAGTACTGCACATTTAGGTGTTTTGTCACGTTTTCGTACTTGAATTGAAGTATTTTGTTGAAAAATTGATTTTGAATATTCCCGTTGACTGTGATCTCAAAATGGATCCCACTTCTATGTTGATAGATTTAGTAAAGACTGCCTTAATGGGCGCATACCAGGTCGGTGCTCTGGACTTGTATTCTCGCTTATGGGAAAAGTCGTCATGGCTTCAGACTGTTCCTAAAGATGAAATGCTAGCGGATCTAGCTGGGTACCTAGGGGACCCATTTAAGCAACAGCTGCTTGACATACGCAAAGAGATTCAAACGGCGATTTTTCAACTTCGCAAAGATTTGATCACGACCATGGAGATTAATTGTATCCTCACTGAGGTTGGGCTATGGATGAAAAAAATACAAGCCGTCGAGTTTAACCTAGAGCATTTTCACGATTACCCGAACGACTCAATTGCGGAAGATGCCCTTCGGAAATCATTTAACGAAGCTAAATTGGATGAAGTCATCTTAGAGATCCATGCACGATGCACTACCAACAAGACGATGGCGCCGATGCGTCTTCTAGTCGATGCTATCGCCAACTGTTGCGGTGCTGACTGGAAGAGGTTCGCCATTTGGTGGGCATGGATTGCCCTTGCAGTTACAGAGGCATTGGGGGTCATTATAGAAGTAACAACCTTAATCCCGTCGCTCGGACAAATGTATTACAGCAGAATGGCGAGTGATAAGCTGATTCCCCGAATTAACGAGATGCTTCGTTTATTTGCGTCAGTATCTTTAACTGTGAAATCGAGTTTTCTGGAGCAAAGTGGCTGTGTAGCCAAGGCTAAATGCGGAGACTGGGGCGTTGAGGAGAAGTGTTGCCAATTGAGTTGCAAAGTATATGATTTCTTGCGGGAAATTAGGGATCAACAAAATATGCAGGACCAGGCCAGTAAATTGGCCAAGCAATTAAGAAACGATTTCCCACAATTTGTTTGGACCGCAGCAATTAGCAATCGAAATCGTGATCCAACGTTACCTTTGCCTATGGAATTCACCCATATTGATAAACAAGTGAGAGATTTAGTATACGTTCGAGATTTGCAAAAGAATTGTACTTCACAACCTGATCGATGTGCACATGACAAACCTTACGGAATATTTCGGATTGCTTCCAACCATAAGCAAGCTGTTATTTTCTGGACAGAGGAGAAAAACCTTCTAGACGCAGCATTTAAGCAACAGCATTTCCAGACTACTGCATCTTACATTATGGCGGACGAGGATTTATTCGGACTCACAAGACGAACGGTGAGGCAGAATGTTCGGAATTACCAGCGTAGGATGGATGAAGTTGGCAATTCACAACGGTTACTATTCCTCCTTGGAGAATTTGCCGAAGTGATACACAAGGATCAAGCGCAACTTATAGACCTTCCACAAACTTTCCCGCTTGCTAGGACACCAATTCTCTTTCCTTTTATCCGTTCGAGTGGAACCACTACCGTGCTGTTTTGGTGCATCGATATCCCAGCCTAACTATGATGTCCACTTATTTGTATATGGCCCAAGTTAGTTCATGCTAGTATACATTAATTGCTTCATTTTATGCGACCGGGGTGGCAGGATACCTAACATGTATTCTTTATCATGCATTATAATCTTAAAATGCATCTCTCCGTCCCGTCCCAAGATTTTCCGAAGAGTCAGAACAATTAATCGTTCCGCTCCAATAGTGAACAAGTGCGTGCCTTATTCTCTTGTACAGAAAGTACGCTGCTTGCTCTCATAAGATGTTCAGTAAATGGATTCCTGACGTTGTATTCGTAATTTTGTAGCATATCAAGCCCGGATACAATGCTTAGTCTTGTAGTAGGACGGGTCTTATGGATATGTCTGTCTGTTTATGATCAAAACGAATCACCAGAGCTCCGCCTGCAGGCATCGGGTTGAGATTTCGAAGATGCCAATCAATTCAGAATAACATTTTAGATCTGGACAATCTAAAATTACCAGATATTGCTCGATTCATTGCATTGACCAATCAAAACACCGTCACTTCGCCCCTTGATGTCGGATTGAGATTCTGTTGCTGACAGTCGATTCAGAATCATCGAACTGACTCAGAATAGCGCATTTGCCAAAATTTATGTGGAATATTTCAGAATTTGCAGATCGTTCTCCGAAATGTATACCGGGTTTTTCAAAATTTATACTGGATATGCCAAAATTAAAACTGCGTTTTCGATAATGTGTTTCACATTTTTCCAAAACTTATACCGTGTGTCCGCATTTTCCTGATTTCATATCGTTTCCTAAAATTTATACCTCGTTTTAAAGTTTTTTCTTTATTTTTGTTACAATTTATATCCCGTTTTCCAAAATTTACTTTGCATTATCTGTTTCGAAAATGTATGGTACATTGTCCAACATGAACAAGGCGTTTCCAAAATTTATACCATGTTTTCCTAAACTGTAACTGTTTTGCAAAACATGTGGCGTAGTGTCCGAAATTTGCCCGGCGTGTTTCAACATTTATATCACGTGTTCCAAAATATATGCCGCGCTTTCCAACATTTATACCGCATTTTTCAAATATTATATTTTTATATTTCACATTTTCCAAAATGTATTTCGAATTTTCCAAAGTCTATGCCGTGTTTCTCAAAATATATTACGCATTTTCTAAAACTGTTATGGGGCAAACTAGCAACAAATCAAATGATTATTAATAACCTTTATTTTTATGTTTCAGAAAGAAGAACGACAAGACACTATTTCCTGAAGATTAATTGTTCTTCCTTAACTGTCTCTTGTCAGTAGTTTATAAATAGTTTAACAGGATCGTCGGATATTTCACCCCTGCCAGGGATCTTCTCATAGATGTTGCGAAAAATGGAATTTTTAACGACTTTAAATAGAGTAAAGGCAAATTAGACTAATAATGCAGGGCCCCTTACACACATGTGAGTCAGATTGAGCGCTTTCTTTGCAGTATGCCAAATTTTTCGTGGACATGTGGACACGACGCACTCTGTTTTCGCCACATGCGGACTATGTCGGAATATTTATCCACAACAGTGTCTGCATCTCAAGTGTCCAGATCTCTGGGAGACATTTATATCACTTGTCTTTTTTCTCGGTTTTCGAACTGCTGCGTAGTAGCCGATGAACACCATTTAATGGGCAGTACACGCGTACTGTTCTTTCAGATTAAAAAAGCGAAAATCATAAGTAGAAAACTTAGAACCTTTTCCCATCTTTACTGTCGCATTGGACTTCAATGCCACTGATTCCCTTGCATGACATAGTTATTTAAATTTAAACAAAAAAATGTCACAGGAAAAAAAATCCATTAAGTGAATCTTTAGGATATGCATACTGAGATTTGGAATCCGCAATTTACTGGGCCATGCATAACTTCTAGGGGGTCTGCAGAATGAGTCACGGTAACCTGACCAGGTCGCCGGAAGTTACATACTAGTACCATGTTTACGACCCCACATTTTTACCGAAAATTAGGGTTGAAGGTTTTTTGTTAATATGTTCTTAAATCCCAATGAATGAAGGAAAAAACTGGCTTGTTATAAAAGCAAAAAATGCTATGACTTTTAAATTAAAAGGTTAAAACAATTAAACACTGAACGTAGGAGCGAAGGAGGCTTGGTTAGATTGCAGATTTCTTCCTCACCCAGATGTCCGTTCTTAGCATATTGTCGCTCAAATATCTTTATCCTATGCACGTCCCGGCGCCGGTTAATTTTCAATTAAACAATGCCATGCCTGCGCGCTATTTCTTCTCGATATAATGGTGTGTGGGGTGGTAGCAACAAATTAACGGGTTCCCAATATCAAACGGATCCCTGGAAGTCGGAATACTTTGTAGTTGATAAACTGGCGCCATGGTTATCAGTGGGCACAATAAGCGTTCAAAATCAACAGTTGATCGAGCTACGCGGCTGAAATCTAAACATTTTGTGGTGCGGCGATCTCTCGTCCATCTAGGTAAGGAGTTCAGCAGAGTGTCATTTCTTGATAATGATAATGAATAAATTTCGTGGGTGCATTCTCATAAAAATTCAATAAAAAGATGCCCTCATTTTCAGTGTCTACTTTATCGCAAAGTAAGTTCAGTCAATGATTTCTTTTTCATTACACAGTTCGCATCCCGAGCCCTGGTCGGCAATAAAGAGCACAAAACGAGAGCATAAAGTTACCTTCTGCTGTGCATAATGCATCATCAAAGAAAGATTAAGCCACTTCGCCATTATGTTTCCAGCACAAAAAAATTGAGCCGGCCCATAAATACCCCGTGCGGGATTCATTTTGGCACAAAATTAAAATTAGGTCAGCGGGCGCGCGCGCTGGCCGATTTGAGTGAGTGAGCATTCAATCGAGAGACAAAAGCCCCCTCTCTCGCTCACACAAGAGAAAATTTTATTTGTTTACATTTGAAAAAGCGGGAAGATGATTAGTGAAGAGATCCAAAATCTCATTGTGTCCTGGCTCTCCCGAGGGTGTTCGTTATCTCAGATTGCAGATTTATTACAGAACAAGATCTCAAAACGTAGTATTTATTGTTTTGCATCGGAAAATGTTAAAAAGGTGCGGCGGAAGCCGAAAAAGCCGAAGAAGCAGCCTAGGCGGAATGTGACCCAGGCAATGGTGCGACGCATGGTGCGAATGCTGACCATCGGAAAAGCCCATCACTCCTTCCGTTCTGTGGCTAACGCTCTCCAACTGAACGAGAGCACTGTACGGTATCATCTGCAATATCGGAACATCAAATGCTTCAATAAAATCAAGCGCAATCTCATCCCCGAGACCCAAAAGGAAGCGCGGCAGAAATGCGCCATGAATCTCCGCAAGACCAACCGGATGTTCCCTACATGCTCTTCTTGCACGAATGCTACATTTGTGTTGGCAAGTGCTTTAATCATCAAAACGAACGATGTTTACGGATATTCGCTGGAGACAATTAGCGATAGGAAGAAGTTCAAGCAATTTTCAAAAACAGCTTTGTGCGCGATGGTTTTTGGCGCCGTTTTTTTTTCGGTCCATCTCCCCTCGTTGTTTTGAAGTCTAGTTTCAGTCTAGAAGGACAGCTACCTAAAACCGATGCTGGAGAACCTTCCCTACTATCTGGAAGCGAATTCGACGATTTATATCAGGACAAAGCACCGTGCCACGCGGCAGGAACTGTGCAGGCCTTTTTGAAGAAAAAAATGCCTTACTTCATCCCGAACGCCGATATCCCGCCCAACAGCCCAGATCTCTATCCCCTCGATTATTGTGTGTGGAGCCTACTGAAGGAGCGTGTCAACAAACACGAACTCATTTCCATCTTCGACCGATTGGCCAAGATATTGAGGACGAATAGGAGGCGATTTCGCAGCAAATTATTCAGGACAGCATCATTTCCTGGATGTCTCGGGTTCGCAAGGTGGAGAAGGCCAGAGGCTCTTATATCGAGTAAACTCTTTTTTGTTTTCAGTAGAAGACTTATTTCTCTATTTATTGTTATTTTTTGGTTATTTTTTGACAAAATTTTGTGAATAAAAAAAGAAGGCAAAGTTTGTGCCAAAATGAACCCCGCACCTGGTAAAATAAAAGTGACACACTGCATTGATTTCCAATTTTTTTTTCAAAGAATAAAGATATCTCATAAAATAATGCACATCGTCTCCATCTATTATATCTCTGATTCTGACACACACACCCTTATCCATTTAGAGTTCCCGTGGACATTTTTCGTTTCCAGATCCAATCAAATTTTTACTAAAGCAAACCACCCGAAGTGAGAAGCTCCGCGGAGATACGAGTCTGAATGAGGTAGAGGACAACATTGACAGTGGCCGTGCTGCCGGTGATACGGATATTGCGCTCCTTCTTCCCGGCCTCACAGGGACTGATATTGATCATAGCACCGGAGAGGTGGTGAATCTCGTTGATCTTTACCCCGCCGCGACCGATCATACAGCCGACCCAGTCGTTGGGGATGATGATCTCGTGGCATTGGTAGTATTCCTGCGGTGAACTGCACCGAGCTGCATGCCACCGCCGTTGCCCATGAACAGTTAGGAGAGGCCGTTGACGTTACGCAACATGGCACCGGACATCATCGGCAAACCCGTTAGGACTGTAACAAATATAATATGCGTTCGTTATAATAAAAGTCTTCATATCGACATGGAGGATGTTTGTCCACAGGAAAAGATTTATTATGCTTACGGAAATTGAAAACGGGCTGATTAAACACAAAAGAAACCACGGTTCGCAATGCGCCATTTCACTACCGATGTTGCCCTTTATCTGGCCAACGAATGGCAATTTAATATTTAAAAAATATTAAAGTGACCATAGAGCTCTCGAATGCTTGCGAGAGCTGTCATTTGTTTTCTGAACTTGTAATTCATCCCTTCCGGTCAGGCTCATAAATGAAGTGTGACTCGGGCCCATATAACGTGAAGCTTGCAATGTATCGGTTGATACCAAGTCATGAAATACGCTTAAATTTAGAATACAGTGTATATATCTAAAGTGTAGTTTATCAATTAATTTTATTTTTCAGCCGTGATATATTTACTATTGTAGTATTATCTTCTGACCACACCATAATCAAATTTTATTTCAAATCAGTGTACTGGGATCTAAACCTAATTCCTTGCAGGAATATGGGCGAAAATATTTCATGAATAGAGTTGAATTACCAAGCTTCCGCAAAACATGATAACTTAACTGAGGGTTTAGAAAATTGCTGAAAATCATTTCATGAAAAAAATTACGGATGTCGATATGTCGCTATACCAAGTTGAACCCAAATGAGTTTTCAAAGAGCATGAAAAACTTTACTTTAGTCAGATTGTTCACCATGTGATTTTTTTGCATTGTACAAACAAATTATAAAAAAATGTCGCATTCCCTATCTTACCGGAATGCGGTAATCCTTGCAAGACAACGTGTTGCGCTCCGAGGAGCTGAGCGGCAGCTGCGGCGTTGTTGACTGCATTCTGCTCACTGCTTTGATTGTACTGTTGTTGATGTTGCGCCTGCTGCTGCGCCTGCTGCTGCTACAGCTGCGACAACTGCTTACTCAAGTCCAACTGAGGCGTCCCCGGGATGGAAAACTGACTCTGAAGGATGAAAAGTGATAGTGGCCCACCGGTGGGTATGAGGACCGTTTGCGGCGAGACCGGGATGCCGTTCGCCTCGATGGCTCCATTGAGGAACGAGGTGCTTCTCGGCCGGTAAGGAGTGATTGGTCCCTTTGGAGGCGAATAAAAAGACAAAATAAGCATTTTTAAAATAGCAGGCTATAATCAATTTTTAAAAATGTATTGCAGAAAAAAGGAACAAAGAGACCAGAAAAGAGAAAAGTCAAAGCATCCGAAACCTAAAGTGGTCGAGATTTCTTAAACGGCCAAAATTTGTTTTAAATGAAATTGGGATACCAGGTATATAAATTATTAGTTTAACAAATTTTTGGAAAAACTACATTTTTTTGAAATATAAACCGGACAAAATTAAAAGAGAAAGCAACTACTAGTAAAGGTCTTTTTCAAACAAAACGGTTTATATGTGTAGATGAATGCTGTCTCAAATGTCTATCTGTATTGGCAGATAAATCACTTTTAGGACCCTTTATGTTAGTGTGGTACCTCGCACAACATCTGGCAGACCAGAGCGAAACATCGAGTGGTGGACTCACAAGTGCCGTTCAGAATGATAGTCCGCT
>LRSR01006241.1:0-18752 GCA_001579985.1 Hypsibius dujardini | reverse complement strand
TGTTGTGCCACCTACCGGCTACCAGTACTGTACAAGTCATCAGGCGGATTAGACAATGCTAAAAACGTAAGTTGCAGAGACTGCCTCAGCAATCATGCCGTACAATTCGCTTAAAATACACTTTAAAAAAGTTAGCAAATATGATGTGTCAGGTCAGGTCAGGTCGGGTCGGGTCGGGTCGGGTCGGGTCGGTCACGCCATCTTATTAATGCTTCTGAGTGGTTTTGTATAGGGAGCGCTTGGCAGCGACAGTCCCAGTCTCCTCACGGCCCAATGTCTCCGCCAGCATTCCTTTCGGCGTACGAGAGCCCGCACCGTTGCTGTTATCCTTCACCGATTGCAGAGGGCTTGCCACCTACAACATCCGAGACAAGGATGAAAAGTGAACCCGCAGACACGTATTTCAAATGAACAGCAAGCAAGGGATGTGCGGAATGGACAGTCAGATGCACACCGCCATTCCTCATGCTGACTCACCTCTTCCACCGTGGCAACTTCCTCCGCAGAAAGGGCAACCAATCTCTGCAGCATCCGAGTGCGCTCAAAAATCGCCGCTTCCAATTCCGCCTCTTCGCTCTTCAGCACCGACATGGCTCGATCGCCGTAGCGGGCCGCCTTACGAACAGTCTTGGCCACCCGATGCTTCGGCTCCAGCAATCGTCCCTCCGGGGTTTTCATAGTTGCCTCCCTATCAAAAGCGTCAATATTTGCGCGCGGCTAAAAGTGAACTAGTTGGTAAATTCAACTCACGTCAATTTGGCCAGCCCATCCGGTGTCCGACTGACAGCTGACAGCTGGGTCACCGCTTGCTCCAGCCTCCTCGTCTCCTCCTGACCGATCAAATTCTCCTGGATTATCTTCGTAATCTCCCCCAAATCGCAAGTGAGTTTGCTCATTAGTTTGACGCCATACTTCTGACTGAACGCAGGCAAATATTGCTGCATCAGCGCAAATCTGTTAACAATAAACGAAACAATGTACACATATGGCCGAAACTTTGCGCTAATCGAGTCAAGCCATTTAACTCGGCACCTGTATGAAAATATACATCGCACGAGTTATATGACTTGACTCGGTTAGCCCAAAGTTTTTGCCACGTGTGTAATATACCACTCTACACTGAAAGTCCTGAGATTCGAATGGTCACGTGAGTTTGTTTCTATCGAACCGTTTGCTCGGAGCCGGCCGTTTCTAGTTTGGAGTTTGAGACAGTAAAGTAGAAACGACACTGTGACGTCGTTCGAATCTCAGGACTTGCACTGTATAGAAACGAAATCTGAAGTGCATTGTGCCAATGTCTATCATCAATATGCTCAGCAAGTCAATTAAATTGCCAAATCACAAAAATTTCAATTCAAACTTTAACAATGATCTAATATCAAAGGGACGAGAGAACGACCACGACAGGACAGCAACAATACTTATTCAGTTTGTCAAAATCTCCACGATTCCACAGCAGCCGTTAACGGCATACTAAACGACCAATCAATCGATTCAGCGACACATGGAACTGTTAACGACAAAACAAACAACCTCCTGTCCAAGCAAACATACAATTCTGTGTCCTTTGGCATCAGCTCCGCCACGAAATCCTTAATGGCATGATGCATCTGTCCCACTGCGACCGGAACATCCGTCCCACCGCCGTTAGAATCACGGAAGGTAGCATCCGACGTGAAGGACAACAACGCTGACGACGCCGGAGACACCTGGCTGGATGACTGCGAGCGTCCGCAATAAGTGGAAGACAAATACGACGAGTGTCGGCGGGGGCGACTGACTGTTGAGGATGTCAAACTGAATTGGAAAGTACCCTTGGTGGTAACGGTTTCCGTGGAACTGGGCTCGGATTCATCCTCTTTAGCGATTTCCCCCGACGCGAGGAGAGGCGGCGGTGGCGGATTGCCAGTTTGTTGCTCCAGAGGATGCGACTGACGTGGTGATTCTGTCATCATACCCAACAGAATGTTACAGCAAAAATATTATTAATTAGTAGATTGAAAAAAAAACTATTCGATTGAATCTGGAACTTTTAGCAGGGAAGAAAGACAACGGAAAAATGTATTCTTGTAAACATTGGAGACCGCGAAATTGAAATCAACTGGTTGTGAACAGGGAACTATTGATTCTTTTCCCTGGAGATCAGGTAGTAATTTAAAGGGCATTTCCCTATGAATGAACGTCATTTCAAATGGCGTTGAAACATTTGGCAAGCGGGACGCACATGCGCATCATGTGCGTGCGCGGTACTTACGTCGCCCGTCGGTGGTCGAAAAAGTGCGCGTGCGCAAGGAGGTAACTCTCACCCAGTGTCACGGTCCAAAGGTGAGCGTTTGTCGTCGGTTAGTTGGTTGATTGCTGGCAATGCTGGACAGTGACTACTAGGTACTCGGAGGTAGCGTAGGTATTCTACAATTGCAATTCACTTTTACGAAGTACATACTTGCACCGGTAGGTGGCGCGTTCTGGAGACTGACTGCTTGCATTTTATTCTTTAATCAACAATCTTTAGTGGAAATCGATGATCTCACCGTCGAGATAACAAATCAATTACTACTCTGCCCGGTTTTGCCGGCCCGCAAGCGACTACTGTAGCACTGCAACTAGACGTACTCACTGAAATTCTAACCGGGCAATTCGATACTGAAAAAATTGCTTCTAGTTGGCCAAGGTGTCTTCCTCTTTCTGCTCGCCCCTTAAATATTTACGATCGATTACTGTTTTTATCCACACCAAAGTACCAACGTACCCAGCGGATAAATAAAAAGCATCATGGCTGACTCGGGCGATTATCTCCAACAGGTAACAAAAATATAAAAGCAACTTCTCGATTTGGTAATTCATCCGGATATTCAGATATTATTGGCAGTATTCTGTTTTCATATACATAACTACATGCATGGTATGCTATAGTACTAGTACATGCATGGTATGCTACGGTACAGTACTAGTACATGCATGGTATGCTACGGTACAGTATTAGTACATGCATGGTACTGTATGTATAGTACTGTATGCATGAAGTACAAATGCCTTTGTACTAAGGTATTTTCCCTTGTTCATTTGCAGTACCAGAAGAATGGATACGCAGTGATCCCGAACTTCCTATCCAATGATGAAATCAGCGAGATGAAGGCGGCGATGGCCAGTCTTATGGATAAGATGGACCCCAAACAGCACAGTACCCACGTTTTTCACCTAGACGATAAAACTATAAAAAGCCGGGACGATTACTTCCTCACCAGCAATGACAAGATTCGTTACTTTTTCGAACCGGACGCTGTCGATGACCAGGGCAATCTTAAGGTCCGAAAGGAACACTCGGTCAACAAAGTCGGTATGTTGGAAAACTTCAGCCCCATCAATGAGAAGGTGTCTGGCTTTGCACAGCCAACCATGCCTTGCTGCTTAGTTAAGTAATTGAAGGTAGAGTTTGTGATTGGTTACAGGACATGCTCTGGCTTGGTTGGAGCCAGCTTTCAAGAAGGTGTCGTTCAGTCAGAAAGTCAAAGATGTGTGCGCTAAATTGGGACAAAAGGACCCACGACTTGCTCAGAGCATGTACATTTTCAAAAATCCAGGTACACTGTAGGACCAACCACCAACCTGTTTAACAATGGCCTGGCTAGACAGACAGACAGACAGACAGACAGACAGACAGACAGACAGACAGCCAGCCCAAGAAACGGCTGAACAAGGATTCTGTAGTACTTTGTCTAACCAATTATTATTTTACGTCACATATCAACGTGCTGCATAGGTATTGGTCAACAAGTCAACACTCACCAGGATTCTTCCTTTTTGTACATTGACCCGCCGTCCCACTTGGTCGGATTTTGGTTTGCGCTCGAAGATGCAACCGTGGAAAATGGATGTCTCTACTTCATTCCAGGCTCGCAAACCGGTAACTATCAAACAAACCGAGTCCTTGGCAATGACGAAGGGGTCAAACTTGCTTTGCTTAACTCGACTTCTTACGCTTCTTCTTGTAGTACCGCCCCAGAGTCGCTTTATTCGCAATCCGAATCCGTCACCGGGAAACCTCACAATGACCAGAGGCGATGAATCTAATTATCCAACGTCGCTGGATGCTTTCGTGGCGGCACCGGTGGCTAAGGGTTCACTCGTACTGATCCACGGCAATGTGATCCATCGAAGCGAAAAGAACAAATCGGACAAGTCTCGTCACGCCTACACCTTCCACGTCGTGGGTGAGTAGTTGCATCCGCCGGTCCGAAATCTAACGAATTTCATGCAGGAGATAGAACAGGCTACTGGATTCTTAGAGGTGTATTTATGCCAAGGAATCGGTGTTTCTTAACTAGCTTTCTTCCCACAGACTTCCACAATGCAACTTACAGCCCAGAAAACTGGTACGGTTAACAACACCTCAATTCGTTAATCATTCCTTCGTATGAAATAAGTCGTTTTATGCAATACAGGCTGCAGCAATCGGAGGAGTTGCCGTTCCCGAAAATCAACGAAGTTCATGTGGACTAGACAAATCGTGTCTGGAACAATATGAGGCAAAGTGTGTATTTCGGCTCACCCTCCACTCAGTCGATAAATCGGCTCACTCATGCATTTCTCCTTGATGGAAACTGCTTGATTGTTTGATTTCCAGAAGAGCTATAGTATACTAGGATGTAGTACACTAAATCAAACAATCAAGCAGCCGCCATCAAAGAGAAATGCACGAGTGAGCCGATTTATCGACAAAGTGGAGGGTGAGCCGAAATACACACTTTGCCTCATACTCTCTCAGTTCTTTAGAGTTGAACATTTACGAACTACATTCAGTTTTGTATCACTCCGATATTCATGTGACAGTTACAGTATTCATATGGTCAGCGAGACCTGAATCGAAACGATGCTCAGACGCGCAAAATCGACAGCGGACTGACCGTAGACAGCATTACTGTCACAGCAAATAACTTTCTCATCAAATCTTATCGAGGGTTTCGAAGGCTAAAATAAAACAACTAAACTTCCGTCCACAATTTCTTGATCGCCTTAGTCGGGGGCATTTGGGAATAGTTAAGGTAGAGGAGCCCGGCGAACGTTGCGAAGGACAACAGGTACATCACTCCCAATCCGGCGTAGTATCCGCCCTTTCCGACCACCCGTGGACGCAAGTAATCCACCACAATTGACTCCATTCCCCTACGGAGGAGAAAAAATGGAGGATTATAGGGGAAAAAAGTGTAGATGCAGTTCACAGTCACAGAAACGGTGGCAGACATGTCGAGACTCAGCTAGGCAGACATGTCGAGACTCAGCTAGGCAGACATGTCGAGACTGAGCTAGGCAGACATGTCGAGACTGAGCTAGGCAGACATGTCGAGACTCAGCTAGGCAGACATGTCGAGACTCGGCTAGGCAGACATGTCGAGACTCAGCTAGGCAGACATGTCGAGACTCAGCTGGGCAGACATGTCGAGACTGAGCTAGGCAGACATGTCGAGACTCAGCTAGGCAGACATGTCGAGAATCAGCTAGGCAGGAGATCACCATTGAAACTATCACTTCCACTTGGGCTGTCTATTCGTTTCTCAATCTATCGATCTATCAAAGAGACTTTATTAACTCGGCCGACGGATGTGGAGATACGCCTATGCAAATTCGATACTGCTATTCGTCACCAACCGGGAAGAACAATATGCTGGTGCTGTGCTCTTTTTTTGGTGCTGTGCTCTAGCTTTTATGCTGCAAATCAGATGATGCTAACAAAACCCAGTGGTTGGCAACATTTTCCACCGACAAAAATTTTCAGTGTCCTTGCAGCATAATTTTTCACGAGCTTTCAAAAAAGATACACTAATTTTTATGAACAAAAATTCGCTAAAGACTGGTTTAATCGATAGCGTCTCGCTCTTAACTATTTGCACCAACAAAACTCACCAATGAGTGTGTGCCCCAACGCAAAGGATCAGCGCATAGTTGACATAAACGTTGTCCGTCAAGAAAGCAACGGGTATAATCGGGAGCAGAAGGACGTCGACGATTCGGTCGATCTTCCAGTGATTGACGTGGTCTTCCTGTTTCTGCTGGCAGTGCGTCACGGTTTTAGTGGCTGTCAATAGACAATAAAGCTACATTAAACACAAAGAACTATTCAGACAGATACACAAGCAGCATACATACAGATTGATTAACAGACACATCAACAGACAGACAGACAGACAGACAGACAGACAGACAGACAAACAGACAGACAGACAGGCAGGCAGGCAGGCAGGCAGGCAGGCAGGCAGGCAGGCAGGCAGGCAGGCAGGCAGGCAGACAAACAGACAGATAAATTTCTCAAGTTCTTTATCTTATACGATTGCCAACCAAATCTTCCCTGAAGTGCAAAATAAAAAAGTCCAGTTGAAATGCGTTCTCGGTTCTTACCGCTTCTTGACAATTTAACAATCAATGCCCAATAGAGACAACACAACAATATAGTTGCCTCAAACCATAAACCAAAATGTGACAATTTACAGATTTCCAGTGCGAGCAATCCTTAAAAGGCTGACTTTCTGAAAAATGTATCTAATAAAATTTCCACATTAGTCCATGGAAGCAGCCAGGCAGTTTTAGGTATATGAAGATAAGATTCAAAATAACACAAAAACATGATACGTCGAGTTACGGGCTAACACATCAACCAATCAATCAATCGACCAATCAATCAATCAATCTCAACAATCAATAGCCTTCCTCTCTGCCGAAGTAAAAAATGCTATATACAGGGGAAAATACTGTTTTTATAAGTCACTTTTGTCCTACCTGCAGCGCTGGAATTGCGGGATAAACTGAGGGATTGCGGCATTAAAGAGCAGATGGGATAAGATTTGCTGGCAGCATGGGGCGCAGTAAAGATTCTGCTGCCACTCAGCGCAGCACGATGAATACCTATAAGAATAACTTCCCTGAATAACTTTGAGCACATGAATTGCAAACTTTTCTCCAAATTCCTACCTCTCAATGCAAGGGGGATCATCTTCACTGAGATAAATCTCACCCAACTTTTAAAAAAGGGAAAAATTGTACAGCACGGCTACAAGAACGAGACGGTTGAATGCGTCTTGCACATATTCCAGTGCGCGTGCGCAGGCGATGTGCATCTGTCGGGGTGGCGAGGCGAGGCAGAGCCCCGCCTCCAGCTACGGAAATCCCGTTTTTCATTGGCTAAGAAGCAAATGCTACCGCTTATCTCGTTGGCTGATCAGACCAAAACACACCCCTCAGCCCGACAAATCTGACTGTCGGGTCTGTTGCCGGGCGCTTAAAAGCAGTTGTTCTTCACAGGTTGCACATCATTATTATTTCGCCCTTCTCTTCTCAACAGGCCCCCAGCTCACCTCCAGCGACAGTGGGACGGAAAATCCACCGAAGAAATTTCGACTGTCTCCTATGCTTATTGCTCACCGGAAGTCAAATACTGTGTTAAACCGAGGCAATCTACACCGGTAGGTTCGCGTCAAAAAAAGTAGAGCATCAGTCAGGAGCAAATTCTTCCCCTATGTAACTTATTTCCATCAACTTTTTGTTTAGGCTTACCTCGCGGGTGATAGCCGCGGCCATGCCATTCTTCGCCCAAGTCTGCCACGAGCCCCTCAACGACGCCTTCTATTGGATGTGCTCCGTGGCCTGCTTCATCCACGGCTGTCGCACCACCCAAGGGGATGGCCCGTTCTTGTAGGAACGTTCCTACAAGAAGGTCGAGACGGAGCGTTCTTACAAGAACGTCGAGTCGGTCAGCGGATGTGGGGCGCGTCAGATCGGCGCCACCTATAAGAAGCTAATTGCCGAGTTCAAACCGACCGGGAAGCAGCCCCGTCCGCCGCATCCCCGAGATTTGGCCTGTTAGTACGGTCGGAAGTTGCGGCTGTGTGATGCGACCGTGGAGCTGGCAGTGCAGGTCGCCGAACGTGCCCATGCGGATGAGGTTATGATAGGTGGGTTCAGTCCGGTGACGGTGGCGGCCGCGGCGGTGTGGTGGGTGCTGTGGATCCTGAAGCAGCAGAAGGTGCTGCTGCGGAAAGTGGTCGCGACGACCCGGCGGATGGAGGAACGGTTCGATCGGCTGTAGCTGACGCCTTGTGGATATTCTTAAATTCGGAGCGGTTTCGTTCAATGATGAAAGACACGAAACAAACCAGCATTGGAACGCGCTCTACAAAATTACCGACCATTTAACACTGAAAACGCACGACCGAACAGACCGGAACGGTTTGAAATACAACAAGAGGCAACCACTAAGACTACAATTCCTCCCGGAATTATGGATACGCAGAGGATACTATACTGTTTTCAAGACATGCATCTCCTACGACGCCCGTCACCGAACGAAATCTGACGGTGTTTTTACAGTTGCGCGGAATCTGATAAAAAAGACGTACCAAAACTATTGTTCAACACCAGCCTTAGTCAACGGTCCTATCCTCATGCCTAAGTGCATCGAGTATTATCTGATGGCTGACCCCAGTAGTATCGCAAAATTGGACGAATTTAGCCTTTCCCTAGATGTACACCCGCGTTTCACTCACCGGAATTTCCACGACCGTCAGTGACCGACGTCGATATGGACAAAGCCTTCCAAAGACGGCATGCGCAAACGGTGGCCGAACGGAACGCGATGACGGCATCACCGGAGGACCTTGCGGAATACGACATTGAAGACGAGACCAGTACAACTTCTGACATTGCAGGAGGTGTTTGCTAAACGGAAACAAAAAATATGTCTCATTAGAAACAAGATCAATTAACCATATCTACTCAACATTTAATCACCAAAATATCCGCATCTTACCCGATTTTACGCGTCGGTTATCATAAAAATGCAGATACTCCAGAGCCTTGGAGAACTAATCGACTAACCCAGATGGACCACAGAGATTGCCAATCATCACCCTGCGATAGAGGTGTATCCATCAACAGTTGGAGGACAGTCGCTTGTACAGAAACCAGAGGATGTTCAATCGCATGTAATTAATGATGTCCATCCACCGCACCTCTGTCGAACCGAAGTGATTTGGGTTGTAGGTTTCTCGTGAACGCGTTCACTACAGGGATCTAGCAACATAATCTACAGCACAAGAATGATTGGGCAACATATGGACAACGATTAGGAGAGAAACCTGTCCCCAGCAAGACACCCGAAGATGGTGAACTCAACACATGCTTTTATAAGGCACAAACCCGGAAGTACTATGTGATGAATACAGGTCTGCAGGCCGTATTACTTCAAACTACGCTACAAACGCATACAACTTGACGACGCGCCGGAAAATGCTACTTTAGTTTAGTCGACATCACAGAGCATGATCGAACTCAAATGGATATTACGTCGGAGTGGATACACTAAATTTCCAGTGGGAAATACACTTGAACGCATAAGCGCACGCTCGACCGACTCAACAAGTCCGAAGAGAAAGTGGATTACGTGATTGAAATGTGTTCAACATTTGAAATATCGTTTCCGCTGCGAACGCATATAAAAGAGAGAAAAAAACAGTGAGGGACCGTCAGAATCACCGTCAGTTCTTTTATTTGTTGCAAGTAATGTCACACCACCCGCAGTCACAGTACTGCTTTTTCAATTGTATGCCACATTGCGTCACGGAATGAGCGACAACAGGATACACGATTCGGCAGCGAGTGGTTTTGCATCACCAAGTCCGCTGGTGGACAGCATTGCGACGATGCAGACCAGTCTAAGCTCGGCGGGGTTGCCTCCACAGCAGCATTCAGTAAGCAATCCTTATTTCAGTTTAAGTCATCCTACTGCGGCTCGACACGGCAACATCATCGCAGCGGAGTTTATCAACTTGCTGCCGTTGGTCGCACCGGATGGAAACAACGCAATGGGAAGCCATGCGGGGACCTCCATGATGCTGTTTCCGGGGACCTTAATGTCGGAGGGAAAAGAGGCGCGATTCCGACGAAAGTTCAGCGTCGTTTGCCGCCCGGATTTACTATGAGCGACAACGCGTTTGCCGTATTATATCAAGCAACGCGAACCGCATTTAGTAATCTGGTGGGCCCGACGGATAGCGCGACGTTTCAGATGATCGTCGGGCCGCCTACCAGTGCACCAACAACCACTCCAACCGGCGCTCAAGGACCACTCAACTTTACCGTTGGAGGCCCTTATCGGATGCCTACGCGTCACCCACGAAAAAACCCGACGCCCCAGAAAAAGATGTAGAGAGCAACCACGCGTGGTCGGTGTTTTTCCAATGGAGGGCAGTTGTTGGAACACGCCCAACAAGTCCTCATATTCAATCATACAGCGGGTTTACTCACTAATACTGTGTTTAGTTAGTAACTTCGTATCTACCCTATTAATCCTATTCTGCTGTTACAGCTAATTAGTTGTATGTAATGTTGATGTATGTGCTATTTGCTATCATTTCTATAGTTAACATTTCACTATATAATCATGTGTTTTATTAGTTAAAAGGGCAGTTGTACTTCCTCTTTCCTTTCTTCCAGTTTTCTTTTCTACCTATCTTTATATTCGGTCTAATAAATTCTTAACTATCCAACTTCCGGTTGGTAGACCTAACAAATGAACTCTGGTTACCGTATCCTCCCGGCCTCAAGGGACAGTGTTGTGCCCCAGGGCGTGCATTCTGCCCGTACCTGCTTTTTAAATTAGAGAGTTTTCGTAAACGGTATTTCGCACGGTAAAGCGATACAGCTCAGAAAACTGAACTGAGATCCGAGAGAGTTTTCTAGACCGTACTGTATTTCCTCGATCAATTGAGCTGTGATAAATAGAGCGCACGAGCTGTGTGACGTTAATTTGGTCCCCCCCCCCTATTCGTTAGCGTGTGCCCTGTTTGTGCCTCGCATGCCATACAGACGTACACACAGCTCTCTCATGTACAGCGGGCAACCATTACGTCACGTGACCCGTGCGCTGTCGCTATCTATCGAGGAAATACTGTACCGCTTTACTGTACGATATAAATACCGTTTGCGAAAACTCTCCATTTAAACCGGTGTGCATGTGTATGTGCACTTTGTGGCAGTTTAAACATGTGTGTGCGCGTGTGTGCCTGTGTGTGCCTCAATTTTAAACTGCGCGCGTGTATGTGTGACACAGGGGCGCTTAGCTGTCCCTTGAAGCCGGAAGGATACAGTACCGGATGGTCAGTGTGGTCAACAAAACATTAGCACGGTGGCACTGTTGCGTATTGCTAAAGTACAGTTACTAGTGCAGAATGAGTGAAGGACTCTGGAATGGGCCACTTGACTTTCCGTATCCTGGAATGGGGTCACTAGGTGGTAGGGGACGCTCTGTCGAAAATTAATCGAAAACAAATTAGTCACTGCATAATCAGCGATCTCTGTAGTGAACTTTTTCCAACCATCCAACTGTTTCGTTTCTAAAGCACACAGCACAAGCACCGCGTGACCGATTAAACGTTCCACAGTGCGTAGGCTGTCCCTGTCTAACGCGAAAATACAGTACAACAATCGGCACAGACTGACTGCTTTCGTCTTCAAATTCCTGGAATGCACCAACTTTATCGACGTAGGTTCCAGCTGCTCTGACCGACTTAGTTCCAATCAAAGAATTTCCGTTCTGCAGGTGGCATTTCGTTGCTCCGATGATCGATTGCCGTAGTAGTAATAACCAATTAAGGAATTATCAAGGTGACCTATTACACATACATTACGAACCGATAAGTATAAATCTCATGCAATCCACCGGGTTGTTACGTTGTTTTCCTCAATCTTAATCAGTGATAACAACCAAGGACGCCCAAGAAAGCGTGATAGCTCATGTTTTGATTGGTTCCACACAATAGAAACACTTTCTGATTCCTGGTGTGTTGATGGGTTTGTTGTCGATGCCGCTCTTACTTATTCGTTAAATACTAAAATTCATTTGACAGTGCGGGAGAAAGGTAGACTACATTTGTGAGCATTATACAGTAGATCTGTAACGTTGAAGAATAATGGCCGCAACGACGGGCACAGCGACGGACAGGACGATGTATCTTTTGGCGATAATTATGCTGCTGGCCTACGTTACTCTACAAGTGGCGGCAACTCAGCTCTCTTCAATTGCTTTCCTCGATTCCAAAACCTTTCGAGCGCCGTTGCTCTTTCTGGAGCTCAAAATGATATTCCGTGCCCTTGCTTTTCCGATCTATCTTCTGGTCAATACATGCGTAAAGCTAATCAGAAAACGGAAAATTGACATTCATCGGACAATCAAGTAAGGACCTTGAAGGTTTATCTATATGAACGCTCGGCCCCATTCCGTTAATGTAAATGAGCGTAAAATTGTCTGTTGTTTTATGTGACTGCATGTTAAACGAGTAAGATAAGAACATCCATGCAACGGTGATAAGGCCCATGGAACGGCGGTAGAGCCATGGACCGATGGTAGAGCCATGGAACGATGGTAGAGCCATGGAACGGTGGTAGAGCCATGGAACGATGATAAGGCCCATGGAACGGCGGTAGAGCCATGGACCGATGATAAGGCCCATGGAACGGCGGTAGAGCCATGGACCGATGGTAGAGCCATGGAACGATGGTAGAGCCATGGAACGATGGTAGAGCCATGGAACGGTGGTAGAGCCATGGACCGATGGTAGAGCCATGGAACGGCGGTAGAGCCATGGACCGATGGTAGAGCCATGAAACGATGGTAGAGCCATGAAACGGTGGTGAACCCATGGAACGGTGGTAGGGCTATGGAACGGTCGTTGGGCAATGGGACCGTCGTAGGGCCATGGAACCGTCGTAGGGCTATGGAACGGTTGTAGGGCCATGGAACGGTGGTAGGACCATCGAACGGTGGTAGGGCCATGGAACGGTGGTAGGGCCATAGTACGATGGTAGGGCCATGGAACGATGGTAGGGCCAGGGTGGCATTATTGTAGTTTTGTTTGATACCTAGAACGTCTGGTATTTCTTCCAACAACAACATTTTTCTTCTGCAAAGCTACGATAAAAATTACATGTACGAAATGCATGTTCTACAAACTGATGATGGATTACGATAAATTTGATGAAACCAACAGGTATACTGCACGCCTGGGAGATTATTAAAGTACAGTAGTATGATCCACAACGGGATTCCCAACGGAGTGCCGGACCGTAGACACAAAGATAGAAACTTCCAGATTAGCACTGTTGGGACGTCCTCATCTCGATCTACGTTCGTTAAAAGCACACGTTTCACTTGAAAATAAATACTCGGGACGTGGAAGTATTTCCCGTCAACCCTTTGTTGCACCGTCGAACCCGATATTGACTTGCGATCAATCCGGCTCCGGAGAAGAGTAGGGTAGGTGCCGGTAGGGCTACTCGTATGAGGAGCAATCTGTATTTCGGCTCACCATCCACTTAGTCAATAAATCGGTTCACTCATGGGCTTTTCTTTGATGGCGAGTGCTTGATTATTTGATTTTTAGAAGTGCTTTAGTATATTACGATATATTTAGAAAATCAAACAATCAAACACCTGCCATCAAGAAGGAACCCATGAGTGAGCCGATTTATCGACCAAGTGGAGGGTGAGCCGAAATACAGACTTCACCTCATACTGTTGTTAGTAAGGGTTCCGATTTGAAGCTAGGGTTTGGACAGACTCCGGCTCGGTTCAGCCAACGTTCCGTGCTGTTGTCGGTCCTCCGTCATTCGTCCGGTTGTCCGATCGACTGTTTCCTTTACCATTTTTAGTCACAATGTCTGTTTGAAATTTGCCTATCTCTCTGTCTGGGTGTTCTTTTTCTGCACCGTTGTTCACTATATTGGCACCGGTCCTTACTAGTACCTCTGCGTATTGCGATGTTGGTGCACCAGCCATCAAAGTACCGGACTTGAACAGCGACTGAAGCTGTTGCACTTGCACAGATGTCTTATTATTGCACATTTCAGCCAGAGGAAAATTTGAATATTGCAGACGATCGATGGCAGGATTTACGGATGGCGACAGATCGGTTCCGTGGAGCTGGAAGCACTCCTTGATCAAAATTGGCCCCTCGGTGGCTTTCGCTTTGTCATTGCAAATTTGCTATACCTTGGTGAGTTACTTTACCGCGGCACGTGTAGACAAAACATGAAGGAACTTAAAAGATACACACCTTTGGACAGAAAACTCGGGACGCTCGACTTGTCAAAAAGCTATTTGTCACCACGAGGCTGCAGGCTATGCAAAAAAGCGCTTTGATTTGAGGCGGAAATAGTTGGCCACAAGATTACACTGCGCATATGCGCAACACAGATTGCACATGTGCGCAACACACATTGCACATATGCGCAACATACACTGCGCATATGCGCAACACACATTGCACATATGCGCAACACACACTGCGCATATGCGCAACACAGATTGTACAGGTGTCTTGTGGCCAACAATTTCCGCCTCAAATCATAGCAGCCTCCAGCCTTGTGGTAACAAATTGCTTCTTGGCAAATTTTCGAACAAATTTTCTTTTCAGTCCGGCGCTAACATTCCCACAGCTGCCGCAACTGCAGTATTCTCAATCACAGTGGAGATCTCGTATTTATTGTCCTGGCTGGTCCTGGGTCAACAGCTATTTCTCATCAAGGTATGCCCTCCCATCCCCTCGCACCCATGTCTGTAGGATTCCACGCCAATCGGAGCAGTTTACCCTTAACTGTTTTCAGACCATTTTTGTGCTGATTTCTTTTGCTGGCGTGGCACTCGTCGGATATGCTAGCTTTTCGGGTGGATCCAACGGACTGGGAGAAAGCGCCCTCTATGTCGGGGTTTTTTGCGGCATAGGGGCCGCAATCTCAATGTCGCTGTTTCAGGTGCGGTTGGCACGAACTTGTCCTCTTCCTGCCTCTTTGTCTTATCAGCTGTTTTGTTCTTTCCTCAGCATTGTGCATTCTTTCCTCAGCATTGTGCGTGTAAATAATTCCAATTTTTCTTACAAATTAAAAGCTGGCTTTTCGACGGGCGTTTCCTTCGGCTGACCTCGGGCAGAGCTGCTTCATAGTCACCGTACGTTGTTTATTCCTGCGAGCGCAAATGACCAATAGAACCGTGCGGAACCGAGAGTAAAGACACGATTCTGACGTTTGTGTAGATCCAGCATTTATTGCAATCCGTCATTTTTGCGCCCGTTCCTGCCATTGCGTACTACACAGGATTGGAGGTCTACAATGCTTCTGAGATACCAATTGGCCTTCTCATTCCGTCGTGGTTTGGATACTGCAGTAAGCCGGGGTTTTTTTTTCACCCTTGACAGACAAATGGGGAAATGTGAATCTTTTCTACATTTCCTGCACGCTCTGCTGGGTTGAGGTACATACCGTACAGCGACAGGACTAGGACCAATGAAATTATCCCAAAGAAATGGCTACGGCTGTTTTACTCCTCCCTTGTAAATGTAAAGGGCCCAATAGCACTCCGGCTATTTTACCCTTCCCATGTTGTCCGTCCGTCCGTTATCCGTCCGTTCGTCCGTCCGTTGTCCGCTGTAAGTCCGTCCGTACGGATGAACAGACGGATGGACAGACGGATGGACAACGGACGGACGGACGAACAGACGGATAGACTGACGGACGGGCAGACAACGGACGGACGGACAAACAGACGGATGGACAACGGACGGACGCACGGACAACGGACGGACGGACGAACAGACGGACAGACGGCCGGACGGTCGGACAGACGGATAGACTGACGGAGGGACGGACAACGGACGGACGGACAAACAGACGGACGGTCGGACAGACGGATAGACTGACGGACGGACGGACAAACAGACGGACGGACGAACAGACGGACAGACGGCCGGACGGTCGGACAGATGGATAGATGGACGGACGGACGGACAACGGACGGACGGACAAACAGACGGACAGACGGCCGGACAGACGGATAGACTGACAGACGGACGGATAACGGACGGACAACGAACGGATGAACGGACTGCATGGCAGGGGTAAAATAGCTGGGGCGATATTGGGGTCCTATCGATGTATTGAGAGAGGGATAAAATAGCCGGGGTTCTATTTGGCCCCGAAAAGGGTGGTAAAATAGCCACTTTGTAAAGAAATTGTTTTTTTTAGCCGCAACGATAGTTTATACCTACGGGCTAGTGCTGTCTAGCCCATTCTTCATGTCGATGGCTGAACTGGTCATCCTGGCTGCTAACAGCGGTAGGAAGCTGTTGGTACTGATCATCTTTAGATTGGTAATTGGTGTGAAAGTTGCGGTTCTTGATTGCAGTGATTGATCCGCTTTTACGCAAGTTCCCCATGACCCCGGAACAGATCATTGGAACTTGCCTGATCGCAGTGGCCTTCCTGGTAATGGTTCAGCCGAACAGTCGAATCTCCGTTGCACTTCGCCGGAAACAGCCGCCCACGCTTGGAACGACCGAGTCGACAATCGAGCTGACCAAAGAGTCCGGTGACATCGTTAAAACTGGCATTGACACCTCGGAAATGACAATATCGGATGGAATCCTTCCTTCGAAGAAAGACAGAGACATGGAAGAGGACAGTGATGAAGAGTCAAATAAGTCAAAACGTGGTTACGAACTCAAGAAGTTTTAGCCTCACAATTATAATACAGATGTAACATTATGTAAGATTAACATTATCGCAAATACTAACTGTATGCAACATTATCACGATCGCTTTTTTTCCGCATGTCTTTGTGGCCTTGACTGTTTACCAGAAAATAAAAGGGCACCGCGGTAAGGTTTACTTGTAGGACGCTTTTTGGCTTGGATTTTGTTAGTCCAAAAAAAGGAAAAAACGCATGAGTTGTCAATTTTGTAGGGGTCGGGTTGTTGATTAATTAATTAGTTAATCGGCATGCCTGCCTGCCTCCCTGCCTGCCTACCTCCCTGCCTGCCTCCCTGCCTACCTACTCCCCTGCCTGTCTCCCTGCCTGCCTGCCTGCCTCCCTGTCTGCCTGCTTCCCTGCCTGCCTGCTTTCCTGCCTGCCTGCCTGCCTGCCTGCCTGCTTTCCTGCTTTCCTGCCCGCCTGCTTCCCTGTCTGCCTGTCTGTCTGCCTGCCTGCCTGCCTGCCTGCCTGCTTTCCTGCCTGCCCGCCTGCCTGCCTGCCTGCCTGCCTGTCTGTCTGACTGTTTGTCTAGTAGCAAAAAGACAAAAATCGTCATTCCGACATTTCAAGAGGGCAACAGTCGTCATTTTGACAGTCAGAGTACCGTTTGACACTGCAAAAATAATAAATTACATTTTCCGTTTTTACTGATGAGCGCCACACCCCGTATACACAAATACTTAAAACTGCCAGCACCAGCGCGGCTTGAAAATACGTGTTGAGTAATTTAGTTGTGGTAAGCGTTTTCTGATTATCCTTCAGTTTGGCCTTGATGTGGATTCCTCTTTCAGCCGACAGCTTTTTCTAATTCACAAAAAAGGTTCCCAACTGTCACCGTTAAAACACACGCTACTGTAATTTGGGTTCTGTAATTTGGGAGCGTGGGTTCAGCTGACGTGAGGAGATCTGCTTTTGTTCTACTCAATCTTTCAGGTCGCCAGAACTACAGTGCTGAAAAACGACCATGACTGAATATGTATACAGGGGTCCTCGAAATAATTTAGTAGGTTTTTTTCAAGTGCTTTTCGTTCCAAATTATACTTTGGAATTCGTCAACATGCTGCTAGAAGCGTTTTGCTAATATCGCGCAGCAAAGCACTTTGTGGGCGGAAGCTGCGACTCTGTAAAAGGTTCGACGTTTTGAGTTCCGGGTTCCTCACAATTTCTAGCTCGCTCGCTTTGTCGGAACAAACTGTGAAATTTCAGGGTCCCCGGATTCGATTTGGTCACCGCAGTCGATTTGGTCCCCGGATTCGATTTGGTCCCCGGATTCGATTTGGTCCCCGGATTCGATTTGGTCACCGCAGTCGATTTGGTCATGTCCATCAACAGTATTCCTCTCGGTTTAGTCGTCTTGGGGACGATTATGTTAACACTGGCTGGGTCGGGTAAGCAACTTGAAACACCAATTCAAGCTAGACTGGTTCCGGTACTTTACAAGTTGTCTCTTTTGTTGGGGTCTACAGGGCTATCTGGAAGATCCATGCTTCGGACGACCAATACTAATGGTAAGTGATGGAAATCATTCACCAACGATTATACGAAGACTCGGCGCGTGACCTTACAGTAATCTCCTCGTTCTTGGGGCTACACAGGAAATTACTCAAAATGGTCGAACCGTTTGGCCATCCCGTACATGATCGACAGCGCCTTCAGTGAGTAAACTCCCGAGATAATTTATGATGATTTGATTTGTCTTTACTCGAAACGTGTGATTGCCAACTGACGAAAGACATAAAAAGTTCGATCCACTGTCGCTTTGTTAAGCAGAACTTTTTTTACAGCCGCCGCTGAGAATGCCATGATTAAGCAGGCCATTCTGGCCGTCCAAACAGCCCTCCCACCCAGTTGCATAAATTTTGTGGAAACGCCTTCGACCAATAACATCTTCAAGATTAAGTTCACTCCTTTGGACGCACTTGGGTGAGTCTGTTCTCGAGATAAGAATATGTATGAAAAGCAGACACAACATCTCGAATGGTAACATAAATGTATGGGGAGGACCGCGAAGATGGCTTTGAAAAGTGGTCACACACCGGCTAAAACGACAAATCTGCAGCGCGTTGCCCATACTCAGGAGTTTCCCATACCGGCCCTAGGGGGTTGCCCTTGGGGGTTGCCCTGGGGGGTTGCTCTAGGAGGCTATTCTAGGGGGTTGTCGTAGGGGGGTTGCCCTGGGGGTTTG
>LRSR01006236.1:0-13735 GCA_001579985.1 Hypsibius dujardini | reverse complement strand
TGCAGCCTGCACTCGGCCCTGCAGCCTGCACTCGGCCCTGCAGCCTGCACTCGGCCCTGCAGCCTGCACTCGGCCCTGCAGCCTGGACTCGGCCCTGCAGCCTGCACTAGTGTTGTTTAAATGTATTTAAATTTTTATTTAAAATAGCCAAAAACGGTTTTTTATTTTAAGTAAAATATATGTTTAATTTTGTTTAAACTCGATATTTTTTTAAAATTTAAAATCATTCCCTGAGCCATTATTTTATTTATATTTAAATTCTCGAGAAAACGCGCAAAGAAATTTAAATATATATTATCACCCCCTCTTTTCGCGTGACGGCGGGCTTGATTGCTTGATTATTCTCTGAATGGCGCTCAGAAATCCTAGATTGATTGTCTGATGAAACAAGACTAGCCTGCACTCGGCCCTGCAGCCATAAGAAGCGTAAGGCTAGACTACGGTTATTAGCACTCCTCCCTTCATTTATTTTTTTGCGGTGTTACGTTACGTTTGAAAAATTGCATTTTATTTTTAAAATTTTGTTGAAGGCTTGTAGTAAGTTCGAAAAATACGTGTACGCTCAGCAAAATATTTTTTGGCATAAAAAAAATTAAAAGTTCGGAAAAGCAATTAAAAAATCAATCAATCAAGCGTTGCCTCATAGCAACAATTGGCACGGAAAGTATTTTTCTTCTTAATTTTTTTCTGAAACCGCTTATGTAATTTCCACGCGGAGACCCCAATGTAAAATCATGATAAATAGACAAGTATTTGTAAAAAAAACCCCACCCCGATCAGGAGGGAAAATCTCCATTACTGCCCTAGTTAGACTAAAACGCTTGATGGCTTAAAGAAACTAAAAATAAAAAAAAATCCTTAATAAATAAGTTGTAGTTGACTTAAAAAACCAATTGACTAATTTTAGTTTTTATCATCCCTAACCTGGACAAAAGAACAGGATACAGGATGAGGTCGTGGGTGGTCAGGGGTTCTTTTCATTGACAGAGTCCATGTAGAGTTTTTAGACGAAGTTGGAAGAGTTCCAAGTAGATGTCGACGACCAGCAAAATGACTGACAGATTTGAGTTAGGTTGGATGTACCGTGCGAAATTTAGATCAATAGTGAAGATATAGCGAGCTGACATAAGAACTCGAGGATAGAAATACACTTATCTCCCCGTGCGATCGTTTTCTCTGGTGTGTTAGCTTCCGGTTTATAACTTGCATTGCTTTACGATTTCTACGGAAATTGAGATAGCAGGAACTTTCCAATTACTTTGAGCTACTAATTGTTATTTTGGAATATTGCAAGTTGCTTCGCGTTCCCTGCTGCTTTGTTGGTAGCTCAAACAGCGGATAGAGGAACATTTCAGCAGGAGGACCGGAAGCAAGGCAGCAAAGTCCAAAAGAGTTCGAACTGCAGTGCGATATCCTCTCTTGAGGCAGCGAAACCCGGCAAAAAAGGCAAGCACGCAGCGATGGGCAGGCACGATCGGCCTACGACCCGGCACCTTGGGCTTTCTCAAAGCCAAATAATAGACGCAAGCATTGCGAAAGTGCAAAGGACCCTTTCGTGTAATTAATCACACACACACACATATGTTTAGGGGTATACATATTTATATTATTCTATACAGCAAGCTTTGGCAAAGCAGCGGAGGAAAGAGGGGAGAGGACCCAGGAAAAAATGGTCTTCATTCACTGCCTTATGGTGGGACAGTCTGAGGAGGAGAAGGCCTCGCAGGTGAAGCCACGCATAATGACGCTCTCCAGTCGGAGGTTGGCCTCCAACGCCGGTTGCCCGCAGCGTTCCAGTACTTGATCCATGTAGCAGATCTTGTGGTACTTCATACCGCTGGAAAAAGTACAAGATAAGGATGACGACGCAACACACAGACAAGGAAGGGTCAATTGCGTCTGGGCGAGACAAGGTACAGTTTGTTAAAAAAACGAGTCGCAGAAAATGAGAGGGCTGCGGAAAGTCAAACTAACCAGCAGAGAGCCACACGGAAGCGGACAAACAAAAGTAAGAACGGATTGAAAACAGATCAGCGAAGAAACAGATAGAATAGAGCGATAAGACGCCTTGACGCTGACGTAGACAAGAGGTAAACAGGCAGACAAATAGACAGACTGATAGGCTAGCAGGCCGGTAGACAAGCAGGCAGACATACATACAGACAAACATACAGAGGGAAAGACAGAGGGACAGACAGAGGGACAGACAGACAGGTAGACAGACAGCTAGACAGACAGCTAGACAGACAGGTAGACAGCTAGACAGACAGGTAGACAGACAGACAGACAGACAGACAGACAGACAAGCAGACAGACGGACAGACAAACGCAGTCAGATGCGTAGATACAAAGCGAGACAAACATGAGCGTATAGCGCACAGAGCATGACGTTAAGAATAGACAGCGACGACGAGAGACATGGTTATCGTGTAGACGTTAGGTTCATGTTAGGAGGAAGACATACCAGCACAGGTCTCTTATCGAATTTTCATCTCCGCGTAACATGCGTTCAGATGAAAGGTCCTTCAGCTGCGGAACAAATCGCGTTTCTCGAATGCACCGTTCGTGAACCGCACTCATCCGTCGGCCACATTCGAGCGACGCGATCACGTCCTGCCGAATTTGTTGGTTATCGCACTGGTCAAGCAACGCGCTCATCTGTTCGATAAACTTCCGCGCGTCGTTGTTCTCTGCATGGCATCGGGCGTGAAACCCGTTGAAACACTGGAGAGCTTTCTTATAAGCACTAAAAAGAGATAACAGAACAAAGTAATTATTTGCAGAAAAATAGCAGAGTCAAAAACTGGATAAAACCGTTTCAGAAACTAAAACTACTAATTAAAACATCATTTATAGAATGTGTGAAAACAGCGCACAGCATGTGCGTAAAACAATTTACTGGAAACACTTGGAACTTAAACTTGGGACAATTTTTCTGGCAGTTAGTGGCAAGCATTTATTCAGGCTAATTTAGTTTTCGAAAATTTAACTGATTAGCGGAAAGAAATAACAAACACTACATCAACAGCAAAAAAAGCGGCAAATTCGTTGATTTTAATAAAAATTAGCTAGAAAATATTTTTTTTTCTCAGATACTTAAAATTAATATGAATAACAGCTAGAAAATAGTCTTGACAAAACGTACTCGCAGATGTTGATAAAGTCCGTTTCCGTTCGCAGCGCAAAGGGGCTTCGTTGAAGGCTGCCGGGCAGCGGGGAAAAATGGCGGATACAACTGGCCGGGGGGAAGTCCTCACAGCTGTCCTCCGGTTCCTCCTCTTCCGGGATCTTCTCTTCCGTCGGCAGTGCGACAGTCTGCTCCTCCTGTTGCACGTCCAAAGTGTTGGCGTCTGTCGCCTCGAGGTCCAGCGTCTGCTCGTCCAAGTACCGGGCGTGGCCCAGCCCGACAACAACCAGCAGCACAAAATACACCAAGCAATGCATTGCAACAACCAGCGTTGCTAATCACTTTCTTCAATCGATCACCAAGGAATATAGTGTGCAGAGTGGGTGCGATGGCGAGTGATAGGAATTCCTTGAGAAAATATATTTCTTCGTGAGTCGTGAGAGAGGGTTTGCGGGGGGAAATAATGCCGCCTTGGCTGGCTGTTCTGGTTTATATATAGTCCCCGTCCGTTGAAGGTGGATGGAAAACAACACAGCAAGACCGTGTGACTGCTGCTGCTGCAGTGTTCGTCCTCGTGAACTTGATCTATGGACCGTGGCTCATCCTCGGGCGTGTTGTTGTTGGGCTGTTGCGACATTTACCGGAAGGGACCATGTAAGCAACTTATTTTCCCACGCGTTTCCGCTTTTCCTGCCCATAGACCAGATGGAACATTCTCCTAGCGGAAAACATGGCCGATTACGGTACCGGGAACCCGGCTTGCCTTAGAAAAAAAGTGTCACTTGCAAAGGTGCACCAATTCAGTATTCAACTTGCAGATGAATTTTTTCTAGCCCAGTTCGTATCTATGTGTATTGTATATACGTCTCTCTGTTTGAACTGTAAACAGACAGCTTGATCCATTTGAAGCTTGATTGTAATGGGATGGATAGAGAGTTTAAAACGCGCTTCGAATTAATATTTTATAAATCCATAACCACAGTAAAGGTGTAAGGATTATTATTAAAACAAAGTCCTTGTTGCAGCTCGCGTTTGACTGGCAGAAACTTTTAAACTCAAGGACAGGAAGGTATGGTTTGTTCGAGGGATGTGCTGGTAAAGAGTTTTACTAGAGCGCTATCGCTTTCTGCCCGGTACGAGCACGACTCCGACCGGAGCCCGATGAGTCATTCCAGTCGTGTGTGACTCGGACCAGTGAAGCCGTGCAGCGGGTCGTCCACTACGAAAACTCATCGAGTTGTTGTAAACTTGGCGGCTCTTCCGATTCATAAAAAAAAACTCTTGTAGGAAATAGACAATTCACGTGGCTATTTTTAGAGACATTACACGAACTGTGTGATGATGCCGATACAAAAGTACAAGCAATTTAGTGAGCATCGCTGAAAAACATCTTTTGACAACATAAATCCGTTCCGCTTTACACAGCAAACAGTTTGCTCCGCTTTTTCGCCCTCCGGAAAAAGGGAAATTTGTTTTGGCCCTTATTTATTAGAGCGCTATCGCATTTTGCCCGAGACGAGTCCGAGTACAACTCGAGAGCCAGACGTATTGTGACCGTGCTTGAAATCGCATTGTGCATTTGATTAGGATACATACAGAAACTGCGGCAACATGCAAACGATCCGCTTTTTATCGATTGTCAAACTTCTCGAGCTAATCTAAGCGCTTTCTCCGATTAACCTGCGCAGGAATTCGGAAAAATAGTAGTGAACTGAAAACTTTTTGATTCCGCAATAAATAAAGAGTCGAGAGTTTCATTTTCAGATTATAGGAGATTTATCTCCCCTAAGATTAGGAGGAGATCGACCATTGATTGCTTGATTGAAGAATGTTTTGTTACGTGCGACTTCGAACGGGAAATTCATTTCCCGATATAGGCGCGAGGACGAGGGGGGGGACGAGTCAAAGAGGCAATGCTTCTCTAAGTTTTGGAAAAATTGAAAAAATATTTTTGCCCCATTACCCCCCCCCCGGCCGAAAGCCCTCGCAAAACGCTTGCCCCCGTAGACATTTGTTTGTGCCCCTCCGAAGTCAGTGACGTCCACGCACCATTGTTTCCCGATATTTCTTATCAAGTAAGCAGGACACAGTTGTGGGTTCCAGATTTGTGAAGAGGCTCTCACTTCCTTGAATTTTTACAGCTGCTTTAATTCCATATTTCGGGTGGAAATGGAATTGAAAAATGTGAACAAAATAAAGCTGACATTGTGCCGCACACTCATATCAGCTAAAATATGTCACAAATGCATTTTTTTCTAGTCAGGCCCATAGAACATTTCAAAATTGCAGGTGTTAAAACAATTAAGTTAACAAAAACTCCGTTTTTTGGGCCCTGGGCACATAATCCACCCAATTTTCGATACATGAACACACAAATCAAACTGATGTTCTACATATTCCTTGCTGCTTCTTCGTGCTTAAAAAGGGCATAGACTTGTACACTCTCAGCAGCTTGTATCAACGGTTTAAAAATTCATCTTCTTCGGCAGACAGAGACATTTTTGAGACCAAGATCAGTTTCGAGAGTTCATCAATACCTCGCACGTACCTGCTAGTTTACGCTTCTGGATCTGGAATTTGGCTTCGTCAGAAGCCTTCAAGGGAAGTTATTCTGTATGTGATGCAACCCCCTGCCAGGAACTACTGACCACTTGTTCGTCGTCTTCATTTGTCTCAAATCATCAGATAGAATGGTCCTGTTGCGAATCCCCCCCCCCTTAGTGGGTTGGGGGGGGGGAGCAGTCATTCATCATACAAGGTTAATGGCTGCATACATGTGGCTTAAGCTGCAAGTTCCCTTCCCCTTTCCCCTCTTTGCTTTCTGTTGCTTTTACGAGTGCGGACCAAGATCCCTTTCAGTCATCATAGCAAATTTCGATCATTTTGGGAAAGCAAAATTGTGTTCCTAAACCTTTTAATGTAAAAACCCCGAGATTTGAATAATTTGGTTGAATAAATGGTGTAGTCGCAACCAAGAAAAGAGCGGGCGTTTTGATTTTTCACTCCACACTCACTCGGGTGATGTCCAATATTTAGGGTTTGAACTTTTTTGCGATAAGGGAACAGCAAGGATTTTAAAAAACTCAATTCGCATTTTATGAGCAACATCGGAATATAGAAAATGGGAAGAAAAAACGGGGAAGAGGAGGAGGACTTGTAACCTAAGCCCATGCACATGAACCAGATCGAAGAGGTCGTACAGTTTTGGAGTAGATGTACTTCAGCTTCTCTTTGTCATGTATGTCGTTCTTGTGAATAGGGCAGCCGCAGTCAGCGAATTATTCATCAAAAAGGGGGTTGGCCATGCCCCAGGGTTATTGACGGAACGGATATTGGTGTAGGTTACCGTTTGAATGTCGTAATGATGCTTCATTACAGCTACCTGTATCGTTTATAATTATCAGATCGAGGAGCGAAACAACGAGGTCCTCTAAGTTGCAGTGCTGTGGTTGGAAATCGAGAATGTCTGTCTGTGCTGTGTTTGTGTCACAGTTATGGGCTGGGTAATCACTTTCAGTGCTCGCATATGATTGGCCAGTGCAGTCTAGGGCGCCCTACCTTTCGGACTACATTGTATATCAAGCTCGAGCGTTGCCGAAGATGAAGGTCTGAAAGCTTTAGGGACTGGCTTTTAATAAACGATAAAATCTGTTCGTTCTCAGGACTAGTAAGAAATACCTCAACTTAAGGCATCAGTTCTGTTTTCGCAAAACAATGGACTGAGCGCATCGATCGCATCGATCGCTAGTTTTAGGGCATATGCATGTATACATTAAGTATAATATACGGTATTGTACCTGCGAAGCTTTGTGAGTGCATTCATCCAGCCCGCGAGCGATAACTCCGTGAAACGATGCTATCCGCAAACGGCAAAGTGGGGCAGCACGCGGCGTTGTTGAAAGCAGAAACACTTGATCCGTATACCGGTGAATGCCGGTGAAAGATAGATTCAAGAATCCGATACATCATGAGTGACGGCGTTTCGGCCACGCGACCAATCTCTATATAAACAGGATCAATCAGTCGCAGGATTTTCCAACAAACGATTTGCGTATACGCTCGATGCTAGATGAAAAATGATTTCCGATCGTACGCTTGTGTTTTTCACGATTATTGGTAGGTAATGGCTTTGACAAACATTCTTCCTGGCATGTCAGCGAAATACTGCTACAGCAAGGATCAATAGGAGACGTTACGCCCCTCCTAGTGTTTTGTAATTCATCCCATAATGTTACAGGATGGAGTGCCGTCGTATCAGCTGCTGATACGGCATACGGGGGCGGATATGGTGCAGCAACTACACAAGGCACAACCAAGACGACAGCTGCTCAAACTGCCGCACCGGACAAGGGAGGAGACGCGGAGGAGGGCCGAACCTGTGGCCTCCCGGGAGCTGCAGGGGTGGTGATCGCGAAGTCTGCCGCCAATCACAGCAGTATTTTCAGCGGAAAGAAACAACACCGTTCGCACCTGGTTTTTCCTACCATCGTGGGCGGGACCGTTGCCGCGGAGAACCAGCTGTGCTGGCAGGTACTAGTATGCATAAGCTTAACGGGCTACTCGGAGAGGTAGGCTTAGACTACATTTCCCCTTCCTCCTTCTTGGATACCTGAAGATTCAAGAATGTTTAGAGACGCTGTGGGCAATGAGGGGGAGGGGCAGTTAATACCTTGCAAGGATCCCTATTTATATGCGACCTCTTTAAGAACAGTAAAACGTATTAAGCACAACGTTAGTTTTTTCGTTATTGTTGCAGGTGACGCTTTCATTAGACTTGGGCAACGGCCTCGTAGGCGGATGTGGAGGTACCATCATAGGAGCGTCAACCATCCTAACTGCGGCGCACTGTTTCTTCCCCGAGAAGCCGAAACCGCAAAATGTTTTTGCTAAGGCCGTCACAGTCGTCACGGGTGCGCTGAAAAGTAGCGCTACACCGGAGGACGATAAGTCAGGCTGCTCTGATAGCTATAGTGTGACCAAGCTCACCATTCACCCGGAATACAACCCCAAAACGGCTGAGAATGACATTGCCGTCATGACTCTGGACCGACCCATCAGCTTCGTCAACAAGTCCTGTCAATGCCTCATTTGCATTGAAGACCGCGAGCCGCCGGTAGGCGATGTGTGCCTTGTCAGCGGAACTGGCGCGGAATTTTCAGGTATCAAACAAAACTAAACTTGAAGATCTTGTCATCTTGTTTTCGTTAGTCTTGATTTATGAACAGTTCCTAAGAAAATTGAAGCTAAGACCAAGCTGAATAATTTAGTCTCAAGTTTGGTTAGTCTCAATGTTTCTAGTTTCTGAAAAAAAACCCAAAACACAACTATACTAACCCATTTTGTCACTATTTGTTGAGCTTTAGTTTTGTTTAGTTCGTCAATTTTTTCTGAAAGCAATTAATATTATGGTTTCAGTCACTGAAGGTTCGATTGAAAGACAAAAGAAGCGCAAAATATTCTGTTATCTACGTGAACGCATAGTTATTTAAATCTGTTCAGTCACATTCCGAGAAGAGTTCCCCTGATGATTTTTAGAAAGTGAAGCGGACAGCAACCCGATGAAATACGTCAGTGTTCCGATTTTGGAGAACGTCGAGTCCCTGTGCGCCATGTCTAACCTGAGACGGACCAAGACAAAACTATCTGCGCCGGCGGGGTTGTGGGAAAAGATTCCTGTCAGGGTGACTCGGGTGGACCCTTGGTCTGTCGATCACCACTGGACCAAAATCTTTATTCGGCTGGTGTTGTGTCTCAAGGGATCGGCTGCGGCGGTTCCTTAGGCGGAAAATATACCAAGACAAAGTTCTTCCTTCCGTGGATCCGTTTGACGGCGGAGCCAGACACCATCGGCGGTTAACCATGAGCGCAGAAGTGAACACCACAAAATAAACGGCAATATGGATAAACAAATAAACTGGTTTGATCGACGTTCCATTTTTCATGTCGGCGATCTCAACTGTTAGCTCAGAGGTCGTTTAGTTTAGTTCCTTAATGACAAGTTTACATCATTTTAAGGGAGGTGCTGGTAAATTTTTGTGAAAAGGTGAGACTGCCAACATCGATTCCGTAACCCAGACAATGATACAAGATCTTGGGCAAAAAAAGGTGATATTTATGTTGACTGGTTAATACCCAATGTCGTCAAATGACGACACGGGGATCTCAGAATTTTCACGCTAAAATGGCCTGAGTGATTTCCCCAAACTCAATTGATTTTGAAAGTTCATGTGTTGGTTGAAGTTTAAAGATCCTGTATTTTTTCATTTGTTGCTTGTCCGGCAGAAACTGTAAAGTTTAACCATGTTTTGCGTTTTTTTTGTGTAAAATATGTCTCCGAAGGTCGTGAACTGGCCAAAATGGGAGAATGGGAGAGCAAGCATTGCCTTCCCCTCGCACCGGCGAGGGGGCAAGCTTTAACATTCAAAAAGTCTAAAACTTCCCCACCCCCTGAGGGGGGGGGACGTCAAATCCCAGGGGGCAATGATCCGGTGGTCCGGTGGTCAACCCAACACTGAGAGACCATGTTTCCCACCGATTGCTGTTATATATAATATGATATTTCTTCACAGTACAGGTGATCAAGCCGTCAGGATTCCGATGAAGTATTTGAGTGTTCCCATTCTGAAGAACGTGCCATCCCTTTGCTCCATGGTCAATCCAGAGATGAACCAACAGCAGACCCTCTGTGCCGGTGTGGGTGGAAGGACAAAATAAGTGTGTGGGTGATTCGGGCGGTCCACTGGTGTGTTGCTCGCCCATCGACAACAACCTTTACTCGTCTGGGGTTGTTTCGCAAGGCGGGAAAACTTGCGGCACTAAGTTGGGCGTAAAGTTTACATAGACCAAGTACCATGGATCCGCAGCATGTCCATCGACAACACATTTTAGACATATATTACGCGACCTCTCTATACGCTTCACATCTTGGCGCAAAATATTCCGTTTTCAGCACGTTCTACCTTTATCCAAGTGCACCGTAGCGGTTGGTGTGAGATTGTGAGTTATTATTGCTAATTTCGATAATGATCTTTCGCTTACCGTTTTGAGAGAATAAGCAGAAGTCTGCATGATCAAATTCTTTTTGCAGTGTGTTCAATGAGTCTGGATTATTTGTATACTGTTGATTAAATCAAATCAAATCAAATCATAGTCAGCTGCGCTGCGCAGCAGTTTGTCGCATGGTCTAGGAGAAAGGTGATCGAAACATTAAAGTGCTATCGCATTTTGTATGAGACGACTGCGATTACGAGAGGAGCCACGTGACTCACTCCAGTCGGCTCGTGCAGGCTGTCCTTGACGACTGGAATGGATTGCGTCGTAGTCAACTTTCCTGCTCTTCCGAGTTACATTTGTACATTCTCAGAAGAAAACTGCTATTGATTTAGGAAGGGAATTCATTTTTCTAATTTTTAAGACTTTGCTTGACGATTGAGACTTACGCATTCGATTGCTATGCCCATTTTTGTGAACCCCACTGAGAACGTTATTTTTTACGAAGTAAACTCCGTTCCGCTCACATAGCGGATGAGCCGCTCCGCAGTAGCAGCGGGTTTATGAATAATCCTATTGTGCCCTATACGGGGCAGACCTAAATTTCCTCTAAAAGTTAAGAATGGCGACAGAAAACCCTTCGAATTGATACACAATTTAGGGTGTATAGTGACGTTGAAGCCCTTAAAAGAAATAAATGGACAATGTGATTTTTTTTCAGCGACGCAGATCCATCGATTGATTGATTTAGGATAAAAATTCCGGCTTTCTTCGAAAGGATCCATGGCTTTAAAACGGATTCGGTATTCGTAGGTCCAAGCATAATAATGTAAGTAAACACTTTTTAAGTCATGAAGTAAAGGAAGAGGCGCGAATGTAGCGTCTTGACCAATTGGCGGTATTCGAGCACGGTTGCAGTACGACTGGCTCTCGAATCGTACTCGGACTCATCTCGGGCAAAATGCGATGAGCGCTCTATTGTAAAGATCAGAGGACTACCAGATGGTCTAGGTGCCACTCGAGGAAGACATCTGACATTGTAGAGACAATACGTTTGTCAATTTTTGCTGTAAAGAAGTTGTCAACGTTGAGTAGAGAAAAAATTGTCAGAGAGCTGTTGAGCTGTGCCCTTCCAAACCGAGGGCTGTCAATGTGATTGGTATATTCGCATTTTTCGGACAGTTCAGACGGTCGAGTCTCCAAATGATAGAACATTTCTTTGATCAATTTCCCTTGACAACTTTGGTTGATCGCTTGTTCAAACTCTTTCATCAAAATGTGTTTGATACATTTCCGTTGATTAACAGCATACTTTGCCAAGCACACTCTGTCTAATATCGCTCTTCCGCAACTGGCAGTTCCTCTTCACGCGGTTAATCGTGGCGGTGGTAGTGTTCATTAAAGAGTCCTTTGTGCAATATAAAGTCCGATCGCTCGTCACTCTCTGATACTTTAGCAATTCCACCAAGGCCAATTCGACATTCACTGACATGATTGGCCAGCTCTACCGTGCTCCTTCCGCCTCTTCGTCGGGGTGAGTATTGCATTCCGACTAGAGAAGAAAACCGCGTGACGTTTCGGACGCGGATACAGGAAAAAATATCACATTTTACACGGCGCAGAATGACGCGGAACTCTTCATCCTGAATTCCACGCGGAACTACGCGGAACCACGCGGAACCACGCGGAACCTTTCAGTTTGGGCACGCGGCGCGGAATTTTGCCGCCTTTTGTGGTTGAATTCTAATCATTGTGTAGGCTTTAACTATATATAAATAAATCGTAAGGGAGATCAATACAGTTACGAAGTAAAATAGTGTAAATCTTGATGTTTTTATAAAAAACATAGCATAATACTTTGAAAAATAAATACAAAAATAGGGACAAGGTATATTACGAAAATTTAATTTAATTTCCAAAAACGGAGCGGAACAACGCGGAAACAATAATACGCGGCGCTGCGCGGACGCGGAAAAAATTGTCTATTTTCCACGCGGATTTCCCTTTCTAATTCCGGCAGACCTCTAGGTGTTCAGCATTGTACGGTTATCGCAGCTTGACTTGCCAATAGATGGCAGAATGACAGAACACACTCTCTTCGTCCAATCCAAAGCAACGTTTCCGTCTGTCTAGTATTACTTTACTGAAGTACAGTAGCTACAGCTGGGGGGAGGGGGGAGGGGGAACAACAAAAATCCAGACTATTTTTAATGTTATTCGTTGTCAGTTAAAAGACCATTAATTTTTCTTCATGATCTTGGAAGAAAACCGGGTTTGTTGCTTTTAAAATCATTTGAAATAAGTTCGCATCTCAAAGAGATTGTTGTTTCATTCAACGGCCAGGGGGTGGGGCGATGAGGGTAGCAAAATAGTCGCTTTAGCTTTGGGGTCCGAGGGAACTCGAACACAATTTCTGGGTGGGGTGGGGAAGGGTCTAAGGTCTGGTCGGCCCAACAGTCAATCCGTCATTGGTATAATTCAAGGTCAAAGGAGGGTTGACCGTGGAATTTTCACAATCTTGTTAATGAAAAGCTCGGCGCAGCTTCGACGAGTCTGTCTGTTCGATGCCACGAATGTACAACCAACACATATTTCCAACCTAATACATACATATATATATAGTGAGTGGAGAGATGGGTGATTGATCGCAAAGATCGCCTCAATCACGTCGATCCCCCGTCATGAGCGCATCTCATCACGCTCGCCATGAGGTACCCGCTCAAACTGCGACTAAAATATATAGGTGAAGAAGCAATCCCCCGCTACACCCTCAGTGATAACGCTCACCACCGGCAATTCAGGTCAAAATTCATTCACATGTACGAGGAATCTAGAACGACGCATCAGCTTAGGCTTTCGTCGAGATAAGTGCCACATCATCGCCACACGATGGGAGTTGCGATGCAGTAAGCATAGTCGCGCTTTGTATCTACCTCTGCGGAGGTGTTTCTTCGAAGATGAACTACCATCATGTTGATGTCTTCGTCGGTGTCGTTCTCATCGGTAATGCTTCTTGCCTTGATAGTTGAAGATGGAAAATACTGTCGAATAATCTTCGCGTGTGTATGTTTGCAGTGCATCTGACGGCTTGGACTGGAGCTGTGGACTATTATGCGAGTCCTAGCGCCGCAACTACTACAAGATCACCCTCGGCCTCATCATCAACAGCCAGTCCCAGCTCTGTTCCAGCGACGTCCACGGCCAAGTCAACAGATGCGCCAGATAAGGGTGGTGATCAAGAGTCGTCATTTGTATGTGGCTTCGCAGGCGCAGGAAGTAACGACGACTTTCACCTGTCAGCTCCCGTGAAGAAGTCCGTCCGCTCCCCTGGTAGGATGGAGTAAGAATGGCCTTGCCTGTGCTCAAGGAAACAGATTCAGAAAGAGATCAAATTGTGTCTTGTTTTTCAGGTCACACAAGACACATTCCTTTCCATAAGAAGGGCGAACGGCGCAACGATACAATTCACCGACGAAAAGTGTCGAAAACGACTGATCGAGCCAATCAACTGAGAAGGAAAAATGGGTTTGCTGTGGCACCTACCATTGTGGGTGGCTCTGTCGCCATCGAAAACCAATTGTGTTGGACGGTAAGCCCCATTCTCAACCGTACAGGTCT
>LRSR01006235.1:0-20599 GCA_001579985.1 Hypsibius dujardini | reverse complement strand
CTGTCTGTCTGTCTGTCTGCTGACGGGAATATACGTGCTCCAATGCGGTGCTACCCATGTCACATTGTTCAAACAAAGGATGACGGCCGACTGTGGATTTTGGTTTAAATAAAGGAACCAATGAACTAAATGTCATTGTCTACAAAACAGGTTGACGGTCCAAAAAGCGAGTCCACACCTGGCACCTCCACTCAAATCCCCACTGCAACATCGGAAAGTTTTCCGACAATTCCTTCACCAGCAACGAACTCGGATAAAAAAGTTCCTACTACCAGTTCCCCGTGGAACGGTACTGATACCACCGACGGAGTTCCCAGCAAGGCTACCCCTGCATGTGAGGCCCCATCTACGGCTACATCTTCCGCTCCGGGATCACCGGGTTATCTCGCCGCCGACAAAAGTGTCATGCTGACGGAAAACGAACCTCAGGCCCATATTCCTCCTTCAGACAAGGCGCTCGCCCACGAATCGAAGGACCGAAACGCGACGTTTTTGGTCAAGCAGACAGAAGCTGCGGGCGTCTCCAGCGATCAGTTATGTCATCGCGTTGAATGCCCTGTTCAGACCCCGACCGACTCTCCGGAAAATGAAGGTAACATGTTTTGAATTTACATCACAATTTCATTGGCATTTTATTGACTGGTTCGGCGTGCTTGCAGGAGAACTTGTCTGGGTTAGGACAATTAGCGCGACAGTCCCTGCCGATACTGGAAATATCAATTTGTCTACCCCGCACGAGGTCGGAGACCTACCTACCATGCGACTGGGTCCCGACCATGTTGATTTACCGAAGGCTCGGACGTTGTCTGAGAACAACACCAAGACAGACGGACATGACGAGACCGATCACGGAGGCAGTCTGACTGCGGATGGAACGGCCAGGACGAGTGGGACCGACGGCGACACACTTTCCAAAGAGGAAATGTTGACAAAGACCACGCTGGGAGGAGGCCGTAACAGCATGAACATCGGTGGCACTGAAAGCAGCAGCGACCTTCAAGAAGGACTTACGCTGGACTCGGATAAAACGACCGGTAAAATCGCTCACTTTATGCGCTAATTGTCCAGAGATGAAGAACACAAAAATGGTTCGTATCACGGTCGAATCGAGTGAGAAATGAAAATGACTGTATAAAAATTTGATTTTTAATTTATGGTTCGTATGTCATGTGGGAAAAAATGTTAAATCAGACCAATTTGATTCGCATGTTATGTGGGATCAGATCAACTTTCCCTCCTTTCAGAGCCATCAACTCCTTCGACGTCGGACACTGCAGTGCCAAGCGAGGAGCATTTGATTCCGGCAACTTCCGCGGATGGCGACGAATTACTTGTAACTCACACAAAATCCGTTCGCTTAGGCCGAACAGCGCCGAACGGTCCCAAAGCGACCGTCGACGACCAACGTCGTGAACTGTTCCAACTGTCGCGCGCACAAAACGAAGCGAACGAGGCTAAAAGCCTCGGTGTGATGAAAACTGGGCAGGATCAGATTGATTCATCCGCTCCATACAATCTGGATTCGGTTGCTAAAGTCGAAGGCCATTCCGCGACTACGGAACCGAAATTGAAACGCCAGAAGAAGACGACAACCACGAGTGTGGATGCCGAGAATTCTGACAGCGACAATGCCGCTCTGATTGGAAGCGCGACCAGTTCTGGACACGGGAAGGATAGCACCAGCTTCGACGGAGGTCAGATATTTTTAATCGGACATTTGTTTTTCTTTCCTAAAGTTCAAGAAGTTTAGGTATTTTTTATTATTTTTATTATTCATGTATTATTTTTCCTTTCCTTGTTGAAGTATTTCTGTTATTCTTTATTTTTATTTGTTCGTTCTTGAAGTTCAAGAAACTGAGGTAATTTTTATTGTTATTAAATAACTAATAAATTTTGATAGACGAATTTAAATTGACTTATGTTGTGTCTAATCTACATTTCTTGTGTTTTTTTTCTCTTTGTGCTAAAATATTTTAATAAATTTGGAGTTCTAGAAAGACTCGGTAAATAAGCAGTTAAATCCATTTTTCAGATTGTGACAGCGATCTATCTTCTCCGACCGATCTCCGAGTCAACCCATCCGCTGCGACTGAAACGACTCCATTAAATCCAACAAAGGCAGCAAAACTCCACGATAAGGAAGAGGAGACAGTGTGGGCCATCGACATGGAAGCGATGGAGAATTATAAAAAAGTCCTAGAGGTTCACCTCGCACAGAATGACAGTGGCGATAAGGGAGGAGCCACGGTCTGCTTCTTTGCGTGCTATCTGCCGGCTCGCAGCACTCCGCGATATGAGTTCCTAATGCAGAACATCTTCCGGTACGTCCAACGGCGAGCACAAAATTCGCTCAGTTTGTTCGTTCTTGTTCGCACTTTCAGAACGAGCAAACAGAACGCGCGTCAAAACATGAAAAACTCCTAAGTTCCTCATAATTCCGTGGATTCGAGTTCTCCTTCTGAATGGCGTTCGTGTTGAAAGACAAGAGAAATGGAGTTGTTTAAATATATTTAAAACATATTTAAAATGGCTCTTTTCTTTTTAAATAAAATACACGTTTATTTCATTTAAAGTCACGAAAATAGAATTCCATATTTTAATCTAAAATCCCTTAATGTAATTTACTTTAAATGTTTGAATGTTTGATTGCAAATCTCATTTGATGTACTGAAATTAAAATATGACTTTATTTTAAATAAAAAAAATTCTATTTGAATCCACTTTGTCGGTAGATGCTCTATTTAATATTTTATTTATATGCAAATGAGTTATTGAAACAACATTAACGGGAAATATGAAAGCTATAGCAATCTCTGAAGTTTTAAAATGCATCTGTTTAAGCTGCTTTTGAATTTATTTGCAGCTACTTCACAAGTACCTTGGATTTACTGGCGGATCATCAGTGCACGTTGATCTACTTCAACGGGGCTGTTCCGGCGGCCATTTATCCGTCAACTAGCTGGCTGCATCAGTGCTACAAGATGATCGATCGCCGGTATTCTGAACTAATTTTTTTAAGAACTCTTTGAGAAGACAGCTTAAGGACAAAGTGTAACCCTATTTCCTTTTTTCGCCCGCGCAGAATGCAAAAAAATCTACAGGACCTCATCATCGTCCATCCGAATTTCTGGCTGAAGGCGCAACTGCAGACTATCGGTCGAGCGTTCCTCAGGTTCGTTCGTGGTGTCGCTTATCAGCACAATTAAGGCAGGCAGGCAAGCAGGCAGGCAGGCAGGCAAGCAGGAACTGTTTCACTGAGTGTAGATCATGTTAATTGCTCCTTTTGTCTCTGTGGCTTCTTAGTGGAAGTTTTTACAACAAGATTCGCTATGTGGACAGGCTGGAGTCCCTGCGAGGCAGCCTGGGCATGACTGAGGGGGAATTCGAACGACTCGACGTTCCGTCGTGCATCAGGGAGGACGAGGCCAAGTGGAACACGGCCAAAGCGGTGAGCGACACCAACACGGCTAGTCGTTTCGCTTTGCTGCGAAAATGCAGCTTTTAATTGGTCGAGTTACTGTTTCTCATGTATATGTATGGACGCGAAAAGATGTTCCATGTGCAACGAGAACATTGAGAACGTTGGGTTGCTTTCCGTATCTTCACTTCTTTGGTGCATGTGATTGGTCTGTTTATGTCTGCGTAATTGAGCGCGTGTCTTCCGGCTTGCGGTTTATGCGTCATGAAACCTGGTTGAGTGGAACAATATGAATGGAACACAAACCATAGTTAAAGGTGCATGGAACTAATGGAGCTCTCCAGTCATACTATAACTTTAAGTTACAGCGGAACTTATACTAGCAGAACAATGGTTGATGAAGCAGTTTCACCTGATGTCCAAAAAGGAACCAGATTGACTGGTAACTTTTTGATAAAATAGAACTTAAACTAACGGAACAATGGTTAATGGAGCAATGGAACAGGATATCCAAAAAGAAACAGAATTGACTAAAAACGCTTTGGCATAATGGAGCATAAACTAACGGAACAATGGTAGATGGAGCAATGGAACAGGATGTCAAACAAGGAAAAATATTGGCTAACAACGTTTTGGTACAAGGGAACATGAACTAGCGGAACGATGGTCAGTAGAGCAGTGGAACATGATGTCCAGAAAGGAACAACAGCACGTAAGGGTTTACAGACTGTGATAGTACTAGTAAGGGGGTTAAAGACCAAGATTAAGATATTATATTATTCACAAAACGGACAGCCAACAGCAACACCGTCAACACCGTTACGGCGGGAACCGTAATAGTTCCCGCTTAGCTGTCGCAAATATGGCACGCCAAAGGGCACATAAAAACTCGGAAAGCGTCACAGTCCGCCAGCTGCGAGAAAAAGAACTGCCCAAACCACTAGTCACCCCCGCCGGCAACGAGACGCACCAAATCGGGATACATGACAGCCACCGATGACATAACATTCTGATCCTTTCCGACGAACCTTCCAGCCGTGGCCATCCGTCCCATGGTTTCGTAATAGACCGCGTCATACCGCGCCAGGGCTTTGACGTGACCGCCGAAAATCCCACCTCCCAGACGGATGTCCAGACGGAAATCCCGTTCCGGTAGTCCGCTGACCGGATTCAGGGCTCGGTCCGCCGAGGAGAACGGGTACACCTGTATTATTAAAGGACGATACATTTATTAGCAGTACCAAATTAAAATAAATAAAATTGATATTATTTTGATTTGATAATTTATTAATATATTAACCTCCAGAAAGAAGACCTTGCTCTCGCCCAGTTCCGTGGCGACCCGAACTGGATCGGGGAAGTTGATGAGGTTCTTGGCCGCACGCTGTGAACGGAAGGAACCGATGTCCGTCCAGAGGAAGTAGTCCGAGCCGAATGGGTTGTCCTTCGCAGCGGCAGTGAGGAATTTCACTTTCTCGTTCCAGATCACGTACAGCTCCGGTGAGTGGAGAGGAACGTTTGTATGATCACCGTTAAACACCGGCAGGCCTTGCCATGTCACTGTCCAGCCAGAGCGCCGCTGAAAGTGTTCGTGGTCCATTTGTAGCTGCTCTTTCCAAACGTCCATTCTGGGATGAACGAGAGAGGAGCATTTTGTCTATGCAATGTATGAACGGAGCATGGATGGGATGGGATGGGATGGGATGGGATGGGATGGGCGCTTTTAGATCTACCCGGGACAACTGTTGTTACAGTTGTACTTAGTACAAAAGGATGTAGTACAAAAGTACTTAGATGGGCACGGAAAAAATGGTACTCAGTAAAATTTTTTTTTTATACCAATCAATCTGCATACTACAGAATGTGCCACTCAATTTCACTGTACCTTTTTGCCATTTTCAGCTCTGTGAACGGTAGCACCACAAATTTGGTCCGATCAGCAAATCGCCGTCTCAGTCTGACGAGCTCAGCCAACGTGGCGTTTTCCGTAAAAACGTACAGATGACAGGGGATAATTGCCAAAAAATTCTCCATCCATTGCAAGTACGTTTTCGGACTGAATTTGGAGGGAATGTTGTAATAGGCCGTGACCACAGTCACCGGAGGAAGTGGATGTGATTCCGCTGATATATACTCACTCTGTGATGCTGACCGTGAGATCCGTGTCCTGCTGCAGCGGTCATAGGAAAAAGCGGCAAAGAGAACGGTCCCGACGATTAAGACAAAAAGCGTTCGGCGTGTCAAATTGAGACACCAAGCTGTTTGTAACGCGGCAATGAGATAAAAAAGAAACCAATCTTTCGCCGACAAACCCATGACTGGCAAGGTATCTCTCTCGTTACGATGCTCGTGCATTAATTAATTAATATTAGTATATTACACTCCCAGCGAATACACGTGTCGGCAATAAATTACACGGCAAAGATGTGCACATTTTTCAAATATATGTTAATATAATAATAATTTACATGAATGACGCGTGTGGCACACGATGCAGTTAAATGCTCTGGTATTCTGTAGGTACAATGCGCTGTCGATTGCTGACTAGCGTAAATGATTATCAACTTGCCAGCTAAACGATTGTTTAGTAGGATTAACCCACGGTACAGCTAGAGTCTGCCGTAGCTGCATGAACACTTGTGGGGAGATGACGTTTATAAAACAAAACTGCTAAGCGGCGAAAAAGCATTACGCTTGTTCAGTAAAAATATATGTCGCTAGGCGTACTTATGATGCTTAATTGTTTTCATCAACCTCTCAGAGACTTATTGAGCCGAAACCTATTGGTCCATTACCCATTAACCTATTGGTCCATTACCCTAAAACGAGGGAGTTGACGAATCAATTTCTTATTATCCATTTTAGAGACTCTGATAATAATTGTCATTATAATTTTGGCATAATTCTTTCCTGTGGAATTATCTCTTGTTTTGTACTTTCTCTTCCCTGATTACCGAACGTTTAATTTTTCTAGGGCTCTGGCTGACAATGAGTGAGTGGCATGAGTGAGTATTATTAATTGCTTTACAAAAAAAGTCCAACCTGATTCTTTGCGTTAAAGTCAACTTACTCTGCACAATTTCCTTGTATTTTGTTCTACAGGTGGGTGCGAATAATACACATACCACTGCAAGAAATCTGGTCCATTCCAGACACCATTTTTGCCATCCATTCCAGCCAGTTGCACTCAATTATTCTCAACTCTATCTCTTTGAAAACTCAATTGGAAATTGAGTTGCATCATCGGCCAGTCTTCACATAGTGCCCTCACAAGGGATCATTCACATATTACGTAATCAAGGGAGTATCGGTGGGTAGCCTGGACTTGCGATTACTTTTGATGACAAACGAGAGGGTCCTCGCGTGAGGTGATTACTATTGATTACGTAGGGCAAAGGGTAGGTGACCAACACTGAATAAAAAAAATTTGAGCGCCCATTTGAAAAACAATATGGACATGGAAGGTGGTCGGTTCATTAATTACGTTGTGATTACCAAACGAGGGTGGTCGTTTTACTGATTACATTTGATGCCAGGGGTGGACTAGTGGTAAAATTTTACGGTAAAACTTATTTTTGATTACGTAATATGTGGATGATCCCTATCCTGGCCTTGACAATTCTGCAAATCGTCAAGTGTAATTATCCGTTATCTATCCACTTTATTTAACTGTTATTGAACGGTGATGAGAATAAGGTAAAAGGGTACCACAAACAAAAACGTTATACCATGACTGCAAAATCCTTTAAATCGTCTGTCCACTCTCCGCACTGTCTATAATCTACTAAACCGGTATGAAAAATAGAATCACACGTTGAAAAATTACCGAGTATGAAAAATTAAAGAGTCTTGACAGCCTGTGCGACGCCGTCCGGTGTAGGCTTATTGGCGACTGCACTGACCGGATAGCCGGCACTCTTCAGTGCTTCCGCTGTAGTAGGTCCAATCGCAACATACTGCAAATAATTCATCCAGCTAGTTCCTGACATAGCTAGTTCCTGACATATCAAGACATTCGAGCAAAAGGTGCGACTTTGAGTGTACCTTAGCTTGTTTGAAGGCGACACTCTCAGCCCGAAGAATTTCGTCCATAAATTGCACACCTGACGGACTGAAGAATACTACCACATCTGGGAAGCCCTGTTTCGAATAGATATTTGTGAATTGACATAGGAGGAATTGAACGTTTAAAGCCTTGCTCCAATATCAATTCCTCACCTCTAATGCAAGCTTCTCGTGGACTGTCGCGACCAGCTTCGGGTGAGCGGATGTCTCATATACTTCCACAAACTCCACAGGAATCTCTGAGAAAAAGGTAATCAAAATTAATCCATAAATAAGCATGGGGTGAATTTAATTTGCTTCGTCAAAGGAACATACGCTGCTCGATGAGTGAAAGTCTCAGCGTTTCCAGGCGCAAGTCTCCACAGGGAAGTAGCAGCTTCTTTTCATGCAACTCCTTCCGACCTCTAATAAATTCCGACAAATTAACTTCACAACCAGTTGTATCCCCGCAAACTGATGTCAGACCGATCTCTCCTACGAAAAACGAAGCGTATTGTCATGAAATTGAAGCCTAAAAAAACCCTTGGTGCACTCCTAATCCAAAACAAACTGCAGCGTACTAGCTAAGGCTGCTGTTCCTTCTCCGATAACATATACTGGCTTTGCATTCCATTCAGCCAAATACTTCTTTTGCCATACTGCAACAAAACCATCAGTTATTGGAGCAACCTCCAACCTCCGTAGTACAACTACCAGTACTACGGTAGTACGAAGGGAAGCGTATGAAATGAAACAGAGTGCCTTTATCTACTAACGGTTTCCCAACCGGCTGTTTCAATTCGTATACTTCTCTTCGTACAGTACTATCTTGTTTACCATCTTCGTTCGATTTGATGGCCAAAGCCAGAGCTTCTACCGTGCGAGGCGAGGTGAGAATAAGACCGCTGTGAAGAAGTTGCTGTAAATATCCATGATTTACAATATTCTTCATGTATACCTGTAGCATTCCGGCTGATAAAGAGCAGCTTGGTATTCGGGCAGACCGAGAAACTGGAAGGTCAGGACCGGGATGAGGGCCACGCGAAAATGGAGTTGTTGCAAGACCTATTAACACGCACTTTACTACAACCACATGCATCAGTAAGGTGAGTTGCGCATTTCCCAACCTCCTTGACCCACCTCCACGAAGGGATCAGCAGTATCAGCAGACTTGGTCGCTTTGAATACAAATACTAGGGGTTCCATACTGAAAAATCGAGGGGAACAACTGATAAAAGTTCCTAACAGAATTATCATGCAGAACGTCTGTTCTGCGTGATAAAAAGCGAATTAAATGGAGTCCTCACATTTGAGTATCGCCATGATAGAGTCGATGTTGTTTGATGTAGGCGGCCACCGTCATGGGCACGAGCATTCCAATGCATAAGCCTTTTCGCACTGCAGCTCTGCAAGAAGCGAAAAATTAATGTAACTTGTCTTTTTCGCAGAACGGAAAGAATTATTACCGAATACTCGTTGATGACACCTGATTCGGAAACCATTCTGGAACGATGACAATGTCGTCCTGCAAATAAACGAAAGAGAACACTTTCTCAAGTACAAAGGCTTTTGGCCTTTTGACAAAATCCCTATCTTACTGCGAATTTAGAAAGCAGAGGGGAGCCACGAATTGTGTCTTGTATGTTGACGCCTTCCCGAGTCACACACACAACCCCAAAGCCTCTGCAGATTCTTTCCAGCTGAAACACACACACACACACGTCAATGTATCTTTCTGCGCCCAGCTCTCTGAAGGTTCGTTTAACTAGATGTATGCTCGCCAAGTGTCAGGTCGACCACCGAGCGGTATACAGTATGGAGGGACAGGGCATCATTTCTTACTTGAACTTCCGACCAGAGACCAGGAACCAAAAAGGACTCAACAAGGTCGCTCCCGCAGAGAAGCATCACCTGCACGTGGTCATCACTATTGACGTCTTTGGTTGTGTCAAGTTGAGCGCTACCGTTGAGGACGACTTGATGGTGGTCCATAGTGTCGAGAGTCTTGCTCCATCCTTCTTGCTCCACTTCCCACGTGGAAAGCCTCAAGCCAAACAAAGCAAGAGCTCAACATACTTGATGACAGTCCAATTCCTAACTTCTACTCACTTAATCCAAGGGATCTGGTGCTCATTTATCGCCAGTTCAAGCATCTTCGCACGGTGATGGGAAGGAGCGAGATTCTGTAACGATCAAGCAATCCCTTCACGAAATAATGCATCAATCAATCAATCCATCAATACACCGCAGAGATTAAGTGCTTATATCAAGCAATCAATGGAGAGATCCTTCAACAAAACCACATGCCGTGCCGTACGGTACCTGATCGCTTCGCCTTTAACTTAAGAAGCCTTAAGAAAGTAAAAGCGACGCTAAGCCATACCGCACCATACCTTTTTCTTGTAAGCATCGTGGACAGGAGAGATTAGTCCTTCTAACACGTTCCACTGCAGTTTGTCGTAGAGATACTCCTTCGCCAGCACTGACAGTGAATGATAAACCCATTTTCGTTAATGGCAATCAATCACCCGCTCCATAAACTCGTTTGTAAAGTCGCAATAAAACTTGATACAAAAAAATGACAAGCCCTCTTCCCCGACCATAAAATAGGTGGGAAAGGAGAGAAGAGACAGAATGAAATCAAAGTCAAATCAACCAATCAATCCAATACAACACGCTGCTTGTGTGAGTGTTAACATTTAAAGCACACTAATGACAGTGATAAGTCCATCCAGTTAAGGAGCGATTTTTGCTTCAACAAGTTAAATTGATCGGTTGATTAAAACGCGTCGCCTAAATCAATCCATATCAAACTTACCAAACATCCGTAGGTGCATGAAGGTAATCGGATTGAAACTCCCCACGCAAAGCAACACTATCTTTTTCATCTTCTTTATTCGGACTAAAAAATACGACGACTGTAAACAAAACAACAACTACGTTACGGCAACAACGAAACGTTAAAATATATTATGAACTCATTATGAATACACATAAACTCTAGAAAAATAGAAAACGAAAATCTGACCTGAAGTTAATCATTCATAAACCAACAAAGTTTTTAAAAAACACTCCACTGCTCTAGGGAAGTTGTTCGACACTTTCTGGTTGTTCGCTGCAACTAGCACCGTTGTTCGTATCGACTAGTGCCATTTTCGGTAGTTTGAGGATCGCGGATCTTCATTTGTTGTTGTTGTTCCATTCCAAAGCCTGATGCTGCTAGAAATTTCTGCTACTGTCTTCACACATTTGTTGCAGGATGTCTTCCTGACCGTTACCGCTCTTAACGTGCGTCACGTCATGTTCAACGGTTTTTCCAGCCGCTTCCCACTGTTCGATCACCACGCACCGATCCTCCTGACCCGTTTCGTAGCACGATGTCCCGCCTTGGAGCATTCGAGTCAGTCTTTCTGGAGGGAGGGATTGATAGTATGGATGAGTTGGCGATGGGGAACTGGTTGCTTAATGTTTATTTAATGGTAATCGAGCGGTCAACCTCGCGAGAGGGCTTCCCGGCCGGTCGTTCTCCCCTTTGCGGCACAAAAAAGTGATCAACAAAACAATGACAACGTCGGACAGCGGCGGACATTTGATGGACGGTCCAGAGTGGTCAGCTTTAATTTTCTCAGTTCAGTTTTAAATAATTGAAGAGACCAAATTTTCCACGAAGATCGGGGAGCTTATTAAATATGCGCAATCGTTTCGCGATCGTTCCATCTCCAATTTTGGTGTTCGCGTGGATTCAACCATTCCATCTTAACGGGTGTTGCGGAGATGATTTGTTTCGTTGACGGTGAAAGCTTTTCGTATAGGCAGGAAGCTTCGCGAGCGACTGATTGGCAATTTTGTACAGCCAGAAGGCTTCTGACTGGCACCACGTGTCAGTGGCCGTCATGATGTTGAGTTCTGCGTAGAGCTCGTAAGTGACGTGCCTCTTATAGTTGACAGGGGCACGGATGGCTATTCGTTGGGCGCACTGGATGCGTTCTCGGTTCTGTTGTGTGGCGGTGGTCCAGACGGTGGAGCAGTATCGGTAATGTGAACCGACAAAAACGTGGTTGAGGGATACGCGTTGTGTCATCGACAGGCTGTTCTTGGTTCGGTTGATCATGCCTATTCCAGTCGTCGTCTTCTCCTCCACTTTAGCAATGTGGGCGGACCAGATGAGATGGTGGTCAACAACAACGCCCAGGTAGGTGATGGTATCCACTTCCTCCAGCTGGCATCCGTTTAGAATGACTCCATTCACTCCATTGACATCGTTGGTTTTGGTGCGGCTTTCCTGCGATGCAATCAGCATTACTTTGCACTTCTTCTCGTTCAGCGGCAGCGAGTTGTCTTCAAACCAGATAGCGCCGACTTAAAGGGCTGCATTCAGTTTCGCGACTGCCTCTCTCGTCTTGGCAACAGCATAGACTGCGGTATCATCGGCGAAGCATTCTACTCGACATCCAGGGACTCCATTCAAAGCATGGAAATACTGTTAACTAAAACACAAAAAAGCACGGCCCTAGAACTGACCATTGCGGAACCCCAGATCGAATGAGTCGATTGGTGGATTGGCCTGCCTGTGTGCAGAATTTTTTATGACGAACCGTCAGGTACAATTCGAACAGATCCAGAGTCCGATCTCGCGTCCCAACAGTTTCGAGCAGTCGCAACAACAGGTACTGCGAAACGCTGTCGAATGCCTTCTTTAAGTCGAAAAAGACAACAGCTTTAATTAGTTTTCGTCCGTGTTTTTTCCACTCCTCCGTGATTTTCAGCAAACCACTTTCCCATGAGTAAAAATTTTGAAATCCCGACTGGTGTTTAAACAGCAGGTTGTGACAATTGAGATGGGACACTAACTGCTTTTTCATCACGCGCTCAAAAACCTTCGACAAATTGCAAATTAGCGAGATCAGGCGAAAGTCCTCCGGTTGGGTGGCATTTTCGGTCTTTAGGATAGGCTTGACCGCAGCAAATTTAAAAATGCTTGGAGAAACTCCCTTTGTGATGCACTGGTCAATCAAGTGCGTGACCGGCTCGACGATTAATTGTAAAGGTATGATTTTTCCCAAAACTCGGCATTTAAGCCGTCTGGGCCAGTGGCTTTGTTATTACTGGCTACATCTGACAATTGTGAGAATTGTTGAATTTCATTTACTTGGCACCATGCTCAAGTGAAATGCGTGACTGGTGGGCTGGGGCGTGAATATCTGGACTGGGGGCGGACTTGCCATGCTTTCTCATCTCAACTAAAACCCGTTGAATGTGTTTGCTAGAGCTCTGCAAACCGACATACAGACGGTCACGGTGGTGCGGATTTGAATCGGCTGTGGGCTGCGGGCTGCGGTGCCGCTACAGTTTCGCTTCCCGCGGTCGCGGTTTAGAATTTCGAAACCGCTGTCGACAACAACTACAGCCAAATCAGGGTAATTTAAAAATAAAGAAATTAACAGGCTACTTAGTACTCCACAAATAACAAAAAGATTGTACAGTTAAATAAACCAGCTGATTGATGTACTGAATGAAATACATACACTGGTATTATTGGCATTCGATCCTTATCAATTGATTGAATAAATGCACACCAGTCGTATTCATTAGGGTATACACTCTTTGCTATGGTCTTACCTGATGTATTTTTGGATATCCTGTCCCAAAATGTTTTCCATACCTGAAGCCGAAAAGATCTATGAAAAGATCTATGAAAAATCTATCCATGGTATGTGTACAAGTTCCAGGTAACGTACTCATAGGCATGTCTGCTTCGGTGGAGAGCCAATAGCTGTAATCAGCACGATTGGTGTAGTTGCACGTGTTCAGGATAGAGCAGAACATCAAGAGAGCCGTGCTAAACTTTCTCATACAGCTTTCCGGAGCCCCTATTATCATCAAAGAAGCTGTCAAACTGCGCTTCCACCATCAGGGTTATAAAAGTGTACCGAGATCTTGTCCAGACGCTTTGGCGTTTCCTTGGCCGAAGAGCAGCGAATAACCCGCCCAGAGTCGGCTTGTTCCGCCCTGCAAAAGTGCAACAGGCATCGTCACCATCCTCCATTCATATTAATAAATGTATATCCTTAGGGGTTATCTACATATTAAGTAATCAAGGGAGGGTCAGTGGGTAATCTGGACTTGTGATTACTCTTGATGACAAACAAGAGGGTCCTTTCGTGAGGTGATTACTATTGTTTACGTAGGGCAAAGGTTGCGTGACCAACACTGAATATGGTCACCCATGAATATGAATACTGCGTCCATTTGAAAAAAAATGGATATAGAAGGTGGTCGGTTGATTGATTAATTTGGGATTATCAAACGAGGGTGGTCGTTTTACTGATAACATCTGATGACAGGGGTGGACTAGTAGCAAAATTTCACAGATTTTTGATTACATAATATGAGGATGACCCCTAAAGAGCGAGAGGCCAGCCAGAATAACTGAATTAGTAAACGTCATAATGCAGTAGTAGACTAGACGAGTGGTAGAACAAAATAAGAGAACATTAAAATAGAATACGTGAGCGAAAAAATAGAATGAGTGAACGCCAGTTTAAAATAAGGGGCGCCAGAATAGAATGAGTGAACGCCAAAATAGAACACGTGAGCGGTAAAATAAAATGAGTGAGCGCCAGAATAAAAACAAGAATAGAATAAGAATAAGATTAAACTGCTGGAACAGATGCCTATATTGCAGATCGGATTCGTACTTTTATCGAACAAAGCGTCCCCAACAGAACTCACGTGTAAAAGTCAAAACATGTTTCCGCTTTCTCTCATCTCGTTTTAATGGTCTCGTCCACGTTTCGAAAATTATTTCCTTTTTTTCACAATGGATTATCTGGAAGTTTTTTAAGTTCGATAGGCGCTCACATATTAAATATCTTCGAAGGAGACCTAGCATCCATCCATAATGACACTTGTCACAGACAGTTTAATGGTCCTTTTCAGCCAGGTATGTGCGCGTTTCTTAAATTTTAGCCGATAATTATTTTTTCGTTAAATTTCATTTCTTAGAACTTCTGATTTTTTCCATCTACTTAGGGAATTTTTTTTGCGATTGGGTGGATTTTTTTGATGACGCGGTTGTCAAAAGATTATGAGGTAAGCTTGGTTGTGGTAAGGGCACCAATGCTTGGCGACCCACATTCAAGCCACATCTGTGCCTTCCATCAGTCCGGATTTATGTTGAACCGGCAAGTTTTACGGCCACGCGGTAGATGTTCTTTCCACTGCAATTGCATCCCAAACCAGTAGGCTTTTTCTTCTAGATACGAAACCATCCCGTACAAGTGCTCTTTTGCTTGACATTCACGCTTTCCGTGACGTTGTTCGAGTTGTTTATCTTCGAAATTTTGGGATTTTTAGACGTCGAGTAAGTAGCGGCTTGTGGCTTTCGCTTGATTGCTTGATTGGCCACTTAGACTCATTTCCTCTCTGTTTTTTATATTCCATAGATCCCGAATGGTGCACTGGAAAGTAGGCATATTTCTCCTGGTGGTTATTCTTGTGGCGATTATACCATTTTACATTGCCCGCTCGGTGGTCAACCTCGCCGCAGCAAGTATGCCAATTTTGCCAAATAGATATTTTTTCTTTACGTTCAATCCATCAATCAATGCATGACGTTTCATTGAGTACTTCGTCTAATTCAATCAGTAATCAATCAACATTGTATTGGTTAAATCAATCAATCAAGCGGAATGTCATTTGGTCTGCCCTCGGCGTTGAATTCCGGTTTAAAAGTTTCGGTGTTTATTCTTTGCTCCTCTCCTGATTCAGGCGCATTCCCGGTGTGCAGAAGGTTGCAGTCGAAGCTGGTCAACGTTTTGGCTTGGTGCCTGTTTTTATACGGATTCTGGAAGATTGGCGACCCATTTCCAATACTCACCACCAAGAATGGTAAGCATCTCTGGCGTGTATTCGTCTGTCTGTCTGTCTCTATGTCTGTCTCTCTGTTTGTCTGTCTGTCCGTCTGTTTGTCTGTCTGTATGCAGGAATAAGAATTTTCACGAATGTGTGGCTATGTCGGTCGATGTATGCATCAATCTGTGCCTGCCATGTCTTCGTGAGTCTCAACTGGGTCGATGTCTGAATCTGTCCGTCTGCCTACCTATAGTATGGTGTCTTTCTGTGCTCGCGTTTTTGTTTGTGGTATTTTGTGTGATGATTAGAAGTCCTCACTGCGTCTGCGGTAAGATTTGAATCGATCTGGAATTCTAGTCTTGTTTGTCTGTCTTCATCTTGTTGCCTGCCCGTGGTGGCGTCTGTGCCTGTATGTGAAATGGTGTGTGGGTTTCTTTGGAGCTTGTCTGTGTACATTTTTGTCGTGATTTCAGTGTCTGTTAGAGCACCTGTCTGCGACTGAATCCGTCTGGAAACAGTCCATGTATATGTGAGTCTATGATAAATGTGTGTGTTGTCTGTGGCGATGTTTGTGCTGACTGACTGAGCTGCTTATACATACTTGCCTACCTCTGCCGGGGTCAGTAATAAAATCTGTGGTTTTCCTTTTCTGCAGGTGGTTTTTCCACAATGGACCATGCTGTGGGCCGGGTGGGAGTGATCGGAGTGACGGTGATGGCCATCTTATCGGGCTTCGGTGCCGTTAACACACCGTACACCTACTTATCGTGCTTTGCAAAGTATATTTGCTGCTTCTGCCCTCGTGAAGGAGGGTTCTCAATTCCAAGATGAGATGAAATTCGCGCCTGAAATTATTGATAATTATTTACATTGAGAAACTGCCTATCGCCTTGTTATCTATTTACGACTGATTAATAGTTTTGCCGATGCGCCGAATGTTTGATCGATTAATTGAGTGTTTGGCTTTGCCTTGACCTCGTAGTTTATCCTCATTTTGCCCGTTTTTTAGAACAGTTGGAGAGTCCCATATTCGGTTGCTGGAACGGCGGCTGGAACAAGGGTTGGAAATAATGGCTGCAAAGAAGAAGCGGTATGTGAACATGTACAAGGCAGTTCTGGATTCGGATAAGGAGCTGTTCTTTTTAGATGGTTGCTGATGACGATGCGACCTGGACAGGATGAATCGGACTCTGCCGCGTGGTGGAATCCTATACGGCACATCCGTTCCCGACCAGTTGAAAGTATGGCATCCTTTACTGCATCACTGGAGTTTTTGGCTGCGGATTTGCCCGTTTGTGTGCATGCTTGTCTGACTGGCTGCCTGTCTGTCTGCCTGTCTGTCTGTCTGCATGTCTGCCTGTCTGCCTGTCTGTCTGTCTGTCTGACTGGCTGCCTGCTTGTCTGTCTTGTCTGTCGGTAGGTCCACCTGTGATTATCTGCCTCACCTGTCTCTCCGCCCTGTCTTTCTGTCTGTCTTTCTGTTTGTTTCTCTGTCCGTTTGATTGTTTGCCTGCGTATAACAAGTTTCTGTTGGTTCGTTCGCTATGTGATGTCACTTCTTACGTGCTCATGCATCTGGTTCTTTCGCAGACGCGAGTCATCTGGAAGCGGAAATTTCCACCATGCAGGTCACTTGCACACATCTCTTTCTGGAGATTGATGAGTTCCATAAGATGAGGGCCCGTCATGAGTACTCGAAAACCTGGAAAGGAATCTACTTTCACTGGCTGGGTCTTGTGTTCACGGTGTATTGCATCTGGAAAATTGTCATGGTACAGCTGGCGGAGAAACTTGCTACTGTTCGCCAGGTGTTCATTGATTTAGTGTAGTATGTGCAAAATGGAAAGGCATTGATTGATGGTTTGGCCAGTCAAGTGCAGTGTTTCGTTTTGATCAATCAATCAACCATTCCCCTGAATGGTCAAGTTAGTCAATCAACCTATCAATCGACCGTTTTTTGGCCAATCTGGTAACGTTACGTGTCTTGTGGCACAAAATCAATCAAGCTTGCGCGTACTAAACCAAATCAATCAACGATTGGCGAACCGTAGCAAGTTTTCTCCGCCAGCTGTATGTAACGCGTAGTCATTATTTACGATTTGTGATTACTCATATTCAAACGAAAAATTCGATTCTACAGACAATGGTCAATATCATTCTTAATCGAGTCACCCACTTGGATCCCGTCTCGCGTGGCTTTCAACTCGCTATCGATCACGTGGGATTCAATGCAGACGTAGGTGTTGATGTCAATGGAAGAATCTTTCCAAATGGGTTTAGTTCCCGTCGGTATATTTTAGGTCCAGTTGTGGTCACAATATGTATCTTTCGTCCTGGTTGGAATCCTCGCTTTCACATCTATAAGGGGACTGCTCCTAACGCTCATCAAGGTTAGAGTCCCGTTTGCCTGTCCTTCGATTCGTTGTATGTATGGTCGGTCTGACTAAGTTAGTATACTTTCTTTCGACAGTTCTTTCAGTTTTCGTACGTGATGTCTAGTAGTAGATCGTCGGATATTTTGGTCTTGTCCTTTGCCGAAATTATGGTGAGTTTAGACGAACGAAACATCGCAACCCGATAGGCAGCGAGGCCGACAGATAGACAGACTGGGAAGCGGAGAGGCAGACAGACAGACAGACAGACAGACAGACAGACAGACAGACAGATTGAAAGCAAATTGAGACATACATAAACGACTGACAGATATCCAAAGGACTCTCCTCCCACGAAGAGGTTGCTAATGAGCTTAGTCTTTTAAATTTCATTCCATGTATGGTCCCCATTTTTCAGGGAATGTATTTCATTTCGACGATTTTGCTTATGAGACTCAGTGTGCCCCCCGCGTACCGGTACGTTATGCCCTGAAGCGACTTCGTAACAATCCAGCCAAAGCTGTGAACTAAAATAGCATTCCTTTTTTCTATACAGGGCTGTAATATCAGAAGTATTAGGGGAGTTGCAATTCGGCTTCTACCACCGCTGGTTTGACGTGATCTTCCTCGTCAGCGCCTTCACCAGCATCGCCTTCCTCTACTTGGCGCACCGCCGATTGCCGGAAAAAAACGACCTCTAGCCGCACCGTTTCGGCTGTGTGTGCGTGCCTCGGAAAGACATCAGCTCAAGCTTGGGATCGATCACTCTGTCTGTGGGGAAGGCTGCGGACCGGTTAAGGATGTCTGGAATGGCCACTTGTTGCTCATTTTGCCCTCCTCAAGTGAAATCAATGCACACCACAATGCTCTTTCACCTCGGACGACGGAATATATGTAGATTTTTCTTTTCTTCCCTGGATTTTTTGATTTTATTACACACTCTGTGATTCAGGCAGTTGGGCTGTCGTGGCGGTGGTGTTGGTCGTGGGGAAGCGTTCGAGGACCGTCGGCTGTCGCCGGGTGCGGCACTTTTATCGTCGTCCTTGTCTGGCTCCCCTCATGCCTGGGTGGTTGTCGACCGTGATTTTTCATAATCTACAAGCGTGCCACTTTATCTTATCGAAGTTTCTCGGTTGACGTACTGACAATGGTGTGAGAGAGACAGAAAACTGGACCACGCACTGTACTTTGGAATCCTGCCCAAGAATCGTGTCTGAAACAAGTTACAGATTATTCCGAGTGAAAAAGTAATTGTTAAATGCCAGTGTAAAATTATGCGGTAGAACCACAGTCCTCATTGCTTGAATACCTATTTAATTTGAGGGCAACCCGGCGCTTTGAAATCGTCCCAAAAATCTTGCCGGGTCGCCAGCCGCAGTGACCATGAATTATTGTTTTCGTGTTCCGATCTATTTTTTATGACTCCTTCTTGAGTTGGCAAACGTTTTGTCCTTTTCAATTTTTCAAAAAAATCCTTTGACGTCATCGGACGTAGCCGTCCCTCTCGGGCCCTCTTGATAAATTTGAATGGCGATTATCTTCTGATTAACTTCGTTTTGCACTTTTCCGGTAGGCATTTAAAATTGCAACCTTCAAAATTTAGCGTTTTAAGTTAGCAAGATGCATTACAGAGAAAAAGAGGAAGAACCGTAAAAAACTTATTTTGGGATGGGATGAACTTGGGTCGCTGAGCTTCTCATACTTTTCTCTGTAACTAGACCAGTCAACTGAAAACGTTGAATTTTGAAGGTTGCAACTTTAAATACCTATCAGAAAAGTGCAAAACGAGGTTAATCAGAAGATATTCGCTAAAGTTATCAAAAGAGTGCCCGAGAGGAACGACTACGTCCGATGTTAAAGAATTTGTTTTTTGAAAAACTGAAAAAGATAAAAGTTTGCCAACCCAAGAAGGAGTTATAAAAACTTAGACCGAGACACGATAAGAATCATCCATGGCCACCGCGGCTGGCGACCCGGCGAGATTTTTGGGCGATTTCAAAGCGCCGGGTTGCCCTTAAACAAAATAACGTAATTTAACCACCAGTTACTTTGATCGATATACATGTAGAAATGTCTGTTTTATTTTGGCTACAAACAAAATTTTCCAAACAAATACGAGAAAGCGTGTCGGATTCGTTTAAGGATCGTTTCTTATGAAATTGGCGCAACACCATCATTATTGCATAATTATATTCCTGACTGCAGTAACTAAGTTGTACAACTGGAGTTTAGTTTTAGTTTCTCAAAAATCCTGATAAATTGTTTAATAAACGTTATTTAAGTGGCAAAACTAAAATTACTGAATTAATTTCGACTAAGGCTAAATTCAAAAGGTTCGGTAACTGAATGCTTCAAACTATTTCACCATTTCTCTGCAAGTAAAGAGTTTCAATTTTAGGTACAGAAAACTCTTGACAGATGAATCCTTTTTTAAAAATTAAAAAATTTTTAGTTTTCTAAAAAATATTTAATTTTTATGCCATCGATATTCCCTTGCCTTCCAGGTCGCACGCTGCACAGCAGTGTGGGTTTTTTTCCGGAAGACGGTCCGACGGACGGTCTGACGGACGGACGGTTCGACGGGCGGTCCGACGGACGGTCTGACGGACGGACGGTTCGACGGGCGGTCCAATGGACGGTCTGACGGACGGACGGTTCGACGGGCGGTCCAACGGACGAACGGCACGTCGACCGAAACGAGATAGACACCCTTTCGCGGTTCATCACGTTTTTTTCATACCAGCGAACCGCGAAAAAAGTAATACCTCTTCTCGGAGGACTAGCTTCCGGCGCGTGAACCAACTGATCCCCCACAGAATGCATTTAGATCTCCATGAATAAAGACAAAAAGAGGATACCACGAACAAGGTCGGCCAGAAAGGTCACACGAGGAATATTACGCGACCGACGG
>LRSR01006233.1:0-15865 GCA_001579985.1 Hypsibius dujardini | reverse complement strand
TGCCTTGATTGATTGGTTGATTGCTCCCCCAAGTATTACCCCAATCAACCAATCAACGCCGCTCCGATTGCTCCTGAGTTCCCTTGATTGATTGGTTGATTGGTCAAGTAACACCCCTGCCCCGCCCCTTTTGCCCCTTTCCGGGACCCTCGGTTAGATTACATTGTGGCGCTTACTGTGCGTGACAAAGTCAGCGACGAACCTGAAATTCCGCGCTGGTGTGCTTCCCGACTGCATCGACGTAAAACGCGGCTTCCAGATTTTCCAGTGTCAGAGCGTACTGCAGCACAGAAATGTCGGCCGTGGAGTTGTAGACCGGCTTACCAGGGGTCGTAGCTCCTCCCCCTCCACCCCCTCCGCCACCGCCCCCGGGTGCTGCGGTGACCGGGGCGGTTCCCGAGCTACCGTACAAATATCCATCTGAATTGAAATAATTCACACGATAAATGTCCGTTAAGAATAAATATTTAGCCACTAAAAATAAATGATAATTACATATATATTACAAATAAATTATATAAATATGTATTACGACTAAAATATTTATATATATGTAATAGGAATAAAACGATCATTTTGCTAAGATAAATAATCATTTTAACCGACGGATTTCTTGATTAAATAGGAATAAATTGTGTACGTTGTATATTAAACTCGAAGTGCTTTATGGAATTATTATGTCATTAATCTCGCGCGGTGCATTGAATTGTATGTCAAGTGTGGTGTTAGACTTACATGGAGCTCCGAGAACCGAGCACAGTAGGCAGGAGTAGCCGACGATGGACGTGATCCCGACCATGTTTTGTGCGGATGTGTAGAGTTCAAGTAGGAATTGTATGGTTTAATTTCAGCACCAAGAAGTCTCTCTAAGAAGAAGAGAAAACGGGTCAGCTTATTTTCAAAAAAAAATCTGCTGATTGTTTCCGGCAAAGTCAACATATATATACATATATCTATATATGTGCGCTGCGTACGTATGCGCACTATGCACATTGTGCGCACTGTGCACACTATGCGTATGTGTGCGCATTGTGCACATTGTGCGTATGTGTGCGCACTGTGCACACTATGCGTATGTGTGCGCATTGTGCACATTGTGCGTGTGTGTGCGTGTGTGTGCTTATGTGTGCGTATTGTGCGCACTGTGCACACTGTGCGTATGTGTGCGTATGTGTGCGCATTGTGCGCATTGTGCACACTGTGCGTGTGTGTGCGCACTGTGCACACTGTGCGTATGTGTGCGTATGTGTGCGCATGTGTGTACTCGCGTCGGTAATGTCAGCTCCTAATGAGTTCAGGTCGTTCAAACAAATTATGGGCATGTAGACGTGGTCTGTGGAAGACTGGCGAGAGTGTTGCCGAAAGTCAAACGCGACATAATATAATAAAGTTGTTGTGCCAACGAAAATGGTGCGTTGTGTGGTAGATCGAGTATTATATCGTCACTGCCCCGCGAGAAGTTTTATCGGTCATTTTTTTATTGGTGTTCGAAGCAAACAATAATTACGTTGAATTCTTGATTTCAATTAAGAGTTCAACGGCGCAATGACCCGGTCATTTACGTGGCGTATTACTAAACGTGGTATAAGAAAATTAATGACTTTGTCTTGTCTTGCGAGATTTGCCGTTGGACGAATTGTTTGATGTTTTTCGATGAACCGATCAGTTGACCTGAATAATTTTGTGATGCCTGAAGGTGTTGACTGAAGGGAAATTTGAGTCGCGGTTTTTTCCATGTTTGCCACGCGTCTCGAAATTGAAATTGAATAAAGGGACCGTTCTTATACAAACAAATACACATTCCTCTCCTGCCTACTGTGTAGAATCAAGCGTAACATTACCTTTCGATTAGCTTCAAAATTGGAACAGTTTCATCAATCAATCAACTCAGGCCATACATTAGAATCGAGAAGTTTTGATTGATGCAAAAAAATGTCCGATTCTAAAACAGATTCTAGCACCACCTTGAACTCCTACAACGAGAACTGCTCCTTTTTGAAATATGAGTTTTAAAACTAAGAATCCGTGAGCCACTAAATTTTCAATCAGGGGACGGGCAGCCCTGTGTCAGCACCAGAATTATATTTATGGGTTGGTTGGTTGATTGGTTCTAATGCTTAACATCGCAATGCAACCGGATACGCTGACGATAAATCCATGGACGGATGGAAACGTTCGGAGGCCAATTTTCTTTACACATAACAATCTCTTCAAATTCATTCGTTGTTCCGATGCGAGCCCATGTTGTGCCGCGATGATCTCCTACTGCAGAGCGATGGATGGCGACCAACCGCAGAGGCACCTCCATGGCGGCAAAACATTCCTTCAGATCCGCATCAATTTTTGTTAGAAGAAAACCGCGGACAAAATAGTCACGGCCGGGCTGGGTACTTAGACAGAGACGGCTGAAGATATCGTTTTTGGAATCCGCAGTGACGTTACGGCATCCTTTGATTGCCGGAGTTTTCTTCCTCTGATGATTCACTAGTTCAAAACTTCGCTCATTTTCCACTAGTTCGACGTGTTCGGTACCTGACGTGATCCTTCGGTTGGGAAGATTTGCCTTCGCAGCAGCCCGATAAGTTCTTTCGGGACGGAGACCCAAATTTGCTGATGATGATGGATTCTGGGTCGACTTTGGATTTCGAGCCCGAAGCAGCTCGTTTTGCTGTCTCATTTTGGAGATGGCTTCCTGTTCATCCGCAATCATTTTCCGTTGCTCCTCGAGCAAAGTTAACAAGGCGTTTCGGTCGTTTTCCACTTGGAGAAGTCGTGAATGGAGATCGGTGAGATACGGCAAAATTTCAACAAATTTTGTTGCCTTTGTTTGACACATTTTCGCTGTTTTGACATTAGAATCGTCATCCTCGGCCCCTCCCCCCCCATTACCCCCGGAAAAAGGGTTTGGTTGACAAGAACAACTTAAAAATTTGCCCGATTGTTGCCTGTCAAAGAGTGCTTTAACATGAAACAGGCTAGACAACTTCACAAAAAAAGTGCGGAAAACTTTTGTGTGAGCCTTATACAACACAAATACTAAAAATGTCTGCAGCGGATTTTTAACGTCTTAGTTTAAGGGTGACAATTTTGTCCGTAAAAGTGTGAGTTTCTGTTCGCGCCAAAATCGGGACACATCAAAACTCGTATTAGGGATAATAAAGTCTTAATAGGCAGCTACACCACGTCACTCAAATTGCGACGTCAGAAATCGAAAATGATAGAAGCGGATGCAGATCAACTGCGAACGCTAAAACTCCTCACGCCAGAAAACGTCGGGGAGTTCTTTTGATTTTCGTGGGCGACTTCAACGAGACGTGCAAAGGACATGCAAATACTGTTTCAGCCATTGCGCTTTGCGGATGCCTGTAAATGATTTGCCAAATCTTTGTACTCGGACAAAGATTTTGTAGGCGCGGCACCATTATGTCTGTCATTCACAAATTTTTTTGTCCGGTGACCTTTAAAACGTGGAAAGGTCACATTTCTGAATATAACATTGCGTGGATGGAATTCGATTCACAGAAGCGCACAAGAATATTTTATTAGAGAAATCCAAAACGACCATAAAGCGTTGCTGAGGTGGCTCCAATCACGTGACAGGGAGAGCACACGTGACAGGGAGAGCATTTCTGCCTTTCTCCTCGCCTTCTCTGCCTTCTCTGCCTTCTCTTCCTTCGAAGACCGTTAAGCCTTCAACGCCACAGCTGCGAAGCCTCAAAAATGCCCCACCCCTTACTGCTACGGCAAAAACAATTCTTCCCAAGCAAATTTTGCCTTCTGGGTGTCTGTTGGTGTTGGTGTTTGTTCTTCGTCTCCTTCCCAACCCGTTTTCCACGCGTGACAGCGACAACCTTCAAAATCCTCTGCGTGGGCACCGGCAGCAAAACCGAGAGCTTCGCCATGCGGTTCCTCCGACCGGCTGCGGATTACGCCGCGGAGAAAGCCCGCCAGAAGCTCTCCGTCGACTTCAACATGGTCTACCGCGACGACGGACCGGTCTTCGGGAGTGCGGACTGGCTCAACGACAGCTCCGCCGGGCAGACACGCTGCGACCCCTTGGACGTCTCCAACCTCCTCGGTCTGACCGCCAACAGCATCGCCACGGAGAAGCCGGACTTCCTGATCGGGCCGGCGTGCAATTCAGACATGAAGGTGGTCGCGCAGCTTTCCATGGCGAAGAAGCTGTTCACCATGACGCCGAATGCACCGGTGATTGGGGATATCCTGGGCCTGTCCAACACGATCAATCGCATCGGGTACTCCATGACGTGGAGCATCATGCCGATCCTGGAGATGGCGCGGGTTAACGGGTGGACCCAGATGTCGGTCTTCTGGTATCAGTGCAATCCGTTGAATCACTTGGATTCCGTCAACTATAAGTATGAGCAGGCGAATTTAGGTTAGTATGAAAGTTTCTAATGAGTCTCGAATTGGGTGCTGTTGCTGTAGGCGATAGACTCTGGTTGCCATGTACCGTCATAGTGGCAGGCAGACAGACAAACAGACAGACAGGCAGACAGGCAGGCAGGCAGGCAGACAGACAAACAGACAGACAGACAGACAGACAGACAGACAGACAGGCAGGCAAGCAGGCAGACAGACAGACAGACAGACACAGACATTGTTCGTTAGACGAAATCCTTGTCTGCTTTTTACGCTTAGTTGGGGAACACTTTCATAAAGCACCAGTCTCTTTCTTATGTCTGTTTATGTTCATTCTGTTTCAGCCATTGATGAATTGAAGACCATGCCAGGCATAAACATCAACTTTCTATCGCATTGTCATAACCCGCTGGATATTGGCTCCACAGATCCAAGCGCTAATTTGAAATCGGTAGTGATGGAAAGCAGAGGTGAGAAAACTTGAGTACAGTGTATTTGGATCTGTGATTTAAAATGGAATTAAGCCAAAATAATTACGCATACATGCGTCGGTTTTCGTTTTCAGCAATCATATTTTTTCTTCCACTCAGCGTCACTGTAAAATACTTACTCGAGGCCAGTCGTCAACAAATGACAAACGGCACATACGCGCTCTTCATGGCAGATCCTTACCTGGAACTACTGAGTGACGTCACGTCTCTAGTCAGGAATCAGTATGCAAGTAAGCGATCAACCAAAACCCAACAAAAAACCCAACAAAAAAAAACCAAAAAATAAAAAAAATAAAAACGAAATTTTTTTAATCATTTTTTTAATTCAGCTGAAGCGGAAATGCCCATGCTTCAACAAGCTCTATCCATGGTGATGTTTGCCACCATCGAAATGCACCCTGGCGATGCGGAACGCGATAATTTCAAAGCTCTAATGGATGCAAAAATCACGGCATTGAATACAACGCCGGCGACCCTCGGACTGTTCCCGCAACCACTGACCGCGGAAAATTACTGGAACATGGCCAACGTCCACGACATTGTCATCATAATAGCCGGAGTGATAAATAAAATTCTCACCGGAAATAACTCCGCCGAGATCGCAAGTTTCACAGGATCATCTTCGCCGGGTAGGAAAATCATGTCACACCAATCAATCAATCGATCAGTTAAGTGTCGGTAAGATATTGCTAATTTTATTCTTCTAATATTACCTTTATTTTTTTATCACTTTAAAATAACGAAATTATTTTTTTTATTTTTTTTAAATAATTAATTAATTTTTATTTCTTAATAATTTTACAGTTATTTTTAATATTTGTCAGTATTGAATTTTTAGGTGGGACCGTGATGCCAGCGGACCGCAATTCGGTCATCGAGCAATACCTGTCCGGAGCAGTCATTTCCAATCCGGAATATCTCATCGCGGCTAATGCTTCAAATTCGTCGTTTATTATCAGTCCCATCGGGGATCGTTTGGAGAACTATTATCTGCGCACGTTCCTGCATAAGACCCGCGAGCCCATTACGAGAACCCTAACAGTACTGTAGCGACGCGATTCTAAGGCGCAGCTGTAGCCACGCCCCCGGGCTGTCTGCCCACCACTCCGCGTAAATCGCCCTAAATATTTTTTCCAACTATTTACCGTTAAAAATCTATCGTTTCTGTTTAAAATGTCCGAATTTTTTTTAAACAAAAACCGAAGAAATACAATTTTTGAGCGCTAGTCTTTGCCTGATTGATTGTTTCAGCGAGAATTCGCCAGAGCGGAGAAAATCGGAGAGGCTACCCTCCGCCGGTGGCTAGCGTAAAAGCCTGCTTTTTCGGTTGACTGATCTTTTGATTGGTTTAATTTAATTCGCTATAACAGCGTTTCCGACTCAAGATAAAAGTTCAAGACAACAACAAAAAAGCTAGTTCTTCAGACACAGGACGAAAAAACCTCCTCAAGGTTCCGTATCTTAGGGATAGTGTAAAAAATAGAAGTTGCATGGCCACGTGAAAGCTCTATGTTAATACGCTGACGAAGAAATTCCGTGGCCCTTTTCTCCTCCGTATGGTCAGTAATCTTCTTTCCGATGTCCGAAATTCCTTTGCTCCTTTCCCCCAGACACCAAACGTTTTGAACGCTCCTCCAAGTGCTTGCTCACGAGGAAACAGGTGGGCTGTTGCCGGATTCTGCTTTCGCGTCGCTTTCAAACGCTAGTAGACCGCTTCGTTAGTCCATCTAAATTGCTAACTTGCCCCCGTTTGTGAACAGTGGCCGAAAACAATGGTTTGAATTTTTAGCATACGAAACTCTGTTACTAACTAGGTCACCCTAGCAAGTCGAGAGGTTGATTGATATAATAAGTCCCATGAAAGGAAGATTTGATTCAACAATCAAGCCTTCACGATGCAGTACCAGACAGAACTCACCTTATTGCTGTATTTCAAAATCATTGTTTCTATACCACTGCCTCATTTCGCACCAGTTAATAACTTGACTGAATTTCCTATATAGTACCGGATTTTCGTATGTTAAGTTCCAACCATTTTTTTCGGCCACTGTCCACAAACAGGGGCAAGTTATTAGTTTAGTTGGACTATCGAAGCGGTCTACTAGCGGTTGAAAGCGACGCGAAAGCAGAATCAGGCAACAGCCCACCTATGTTTCCTCGTCAGCTCGGCCTGCGGTGGACGTAGATCCGCCAATGTGAGAGGGTGCCATAGTATCCCAGACAATCACATCCCAAACCAGCTGTTTGCCTTGTTTCCATGGGACCATTGATCTCTTGATTGAAGACTGAAGCGCGTTTCCGTGGGTATGTGCTTTTGTACGCACACCTGGGGCCATATATACGAAAAACGCATTGCGCCTTAGAATCGCGTCGCTACAGTAAAGCAGTAGACGTTTAAGTTTATTTTCTGGAGAGAACAGATTTTCGACGTCCTATGATGTTTTGCAGATTGCGGATTTCCCACGTGTGTTTTTATTTGACAGTCGAACCAATCTGTCCAGAGATATCGTAAGTATCGACTGGGGTGGAAATAAACCAAAGGAACCACCGTGCGGATATAAAGGGGAAGGATGTGGTAAGAACCCTGCCGAAAAACACTATCCGAAATACCGTTCCATATTGCGTAACATTTTTAGTCGCTGCAGTAAAAAAATGTGACCAAACGGATTATCATTTATGACACCAATTTCTTTAGCAATGGGACTTGTAGCTACTAACTGTCATTTTCCGGCTGATTTTTCAGTTCTCACGAACAACGACATCTTCGCCCTGATAATTGTCCCGGTCATCATGATTTTGGCGGGCCTGATTTGGTTCTTCGGACGGCGTTATCTGGAGGAGAAACGCATCTACAACGAGTGCATCGCCAGTTCGCGGGATCTTCTCGTGGTCAATCCGGACGAAGAGTACCGCGTACGGAAAGAGCGCCTCAGCAGAGTGAAGAACGCGGCACTCAATTTGGATAAGGATGCTTTGGCACTAGCTAACCTCAATAACAGCCTAGGAAGTGGGACTGAAGTCAACCTTGGAGGATTCAGCATGGGACACAGTGTGGGACAAAGTGTGGGAACGAGTGTCGGGTCGATCGGTTCGCCCGGGATGTCGCAGTTTAAGCGACGAGACGAAACACGATCTGATACAGGTACTGGCACTCTAACGGTCTAACGGGGAATAAACTGAAAAGGATAAATCGAACCGAAAATATACTTTTTAGGCTTTTGGAAATCGATTATTGTGACGGTCCGATGGACTCATAAGAAGTCCATATATTTGTCACAAAAAGCCATCCGGGAGATTCAGGCCGTGAGGGCTATGAATCATGATAATTTGGCGGTCTGCATCGGAGCTTGCGTCGATAAAGATATGGCGTTGGTCCTTTATGAATATTGCCCCCGAGGAACTTTGCAGGTATTTTCCAGTAGTTGAATTCGTCTTGTTTCGTCTGTGTCTGTGTCTGTGCCTGTGTCTGTGCCTGTGCCTGTGCCTGTGCCTGTGCCTGTGCCTGTGTCTGTGTCTGTGTCTGTGTCTGTGTCTGTGTCTGTGTCTGTGTCTGTGTCTGTGTCTGTGTCTGTGTCTACCCTCTATCGTTGGGCAGGAATTTATTGAGCGAGAGGACCAGAAGTTTGACTGGACGATGCGCATCGCTTTCCTGGAAGATATCATTCACGGTCTGCTGTTCCTGCAAAGTTCCTTCCTCTCCTGCCACGGTCGTCTCACGTCTGAGTGCTGTCACATTGACGGTCGGTTCGTGGTCCGTTTGTCGGACTACGGTCTGCCGACTTTTTTCGCCCATAACAAACTGGAGACCTGGGTCGCCATGCGGAGCACCAAGTTCTCTGAAAGTCAACTGTGGCAGGCGCCGGAACAGATTCAATTGGCAGATGACAAAGCGTTGAAGCACACCAGCGAACTGGATGTCTATGCTTTCGGCATTATTCTGCAAGAAGTCATTCTACGAAGCTACCCTTACTCAATGTACCAGACCACGCTTGGTTATGACTGTAAGAAGATTGATCGCTCTGAATTCCAAAACATTTAAGAGTTAACTGTTATTAGTTACTATTAATTATAATAAAATAAAATAAATTATAATTATAAAAAATAATTATAAAAAAATTATAATAAAATTAAATTAAAAATTAATATAATTAAGAGTTAATCAAGTTGCAAAAAATTGCTTTTCTTTTTAAGTGCATATCTTGCCTTTGACATTTAAATTACATTTCGAAAAAATTGCTTTGAAAACGTGAACAAAAATTTAATTGAATTGCCCCAAAAGTACAAATAAAAATGTATTAATTTTTTTTAATTGTCTCATTTTTCGTAGTGGTCTGCACGTATCTTCGCGTCAACAAGCTGATTAATGGGAAACCACTTCGGCCGTTTTTCCCGCCAACTCTCGCGGGCAATGTCGACCCAGGGCTGATGGAGTTGGCCGCCAAATGCTGGGCAGAAAACCCGGAAGACCGCCCGAGGCTGTCTCGCGTGAAAAACGCTCTTAAAGAATCGGCTGCAAAAATGTAAACTTTAGTGCACACTTCCGAGAAAAAAAAACTGAAAAAAAAACTAAAAAAAAAACTAAAAAAAAAAACTAAAAAAAAAAACTAAAAAAAAAAACTAAAAAAAAATGAAAAAAAATCTCTTGTAATTTCATTTTTTTTTATTCCAGGGGTATAGCCGATAGTGGCTCCATCATGGACATGCTCATGGCGCAGATGGATCAGCAGAACTCTCGCCTTCAAGCCATTGTGGAGGAAAAGGGCAAGCATATTTTGCAGGAGAAATTGCAGGCCGACAGGATAATCGCAAAATGTTTTCAAAAGTGAGAGATAGACTTAAAATTAAATAGGTAAAATTTGAACACAACACACATGGAGCGTAAAAAATATAATTTTAAAAAAATTGAAAAAATTAAAAAATACGCTGTTAAAAAATACGTTTTTGGGACCTTATATATATTTTATTTTTATTATTTTTATTATTTTTATTATTTTTATTATTTTTATTATTTTTATTATTTTTATTATTTTTATTATTTTTATTTTTACTTTGTCTAAAAATTGCGTCGGAAGAATGGTGTCTCATTTCACTTTCAGAGAATTTGCTGATAAACTGAAGCACAACCAATTCATCACTCCGGAAGCCATGGAAATCGTCACCGTTCTCCAAATCCAAATTGCCCAATTCGAGCATATTTCAGCTGAAAGCACGCCGCAGCAACTGGTGGACATTCTCAACGAATACAATCGCTTTATCGACAAGGCGGTCGCGAAATTCGACTGCCATAAAATTGACATGGAAATGGACCTTACGACCGTGCGCTACTTTAGAAAAAAAAATTTAAAAAAAAAATAAAAAAAAATTAGAAAAAAAAATTAAAAAAAAATTAAGAACTAAATTTATAAAAAAAAATTAAAAAAAAAAACTAAATAGAAAAAAATTTAATTTTTTTTAAATATTTGTTTTGTAGGTCGCTTCCGGGGTGCCGAAGAAGAATGGGATTCTGAACGCGCGAGAGATCTGTCGGCTGGCTCTCAACCTGCAGTACAGGATAAGAGAGCTCCGGTTTCACCATCGCCCCAACGATCCCGTCAAGCTGCAGATGGGTGTGCATAGCGGTAAGTGAAGTCACACAAAAGCTCTCCCGAGTCGTCCGATTCCGTTGAACTGTCAGGCGAATCGGGTCAGGAAACAGCTATGGGATTTCCCGGAGAGCTTTTTTCTCTGAGTAAATATATCTTCATGCACCGTGGACCACACCAAGAATGTTTGAACGACGTTTTTTCACTGAAGTAAAACTTACATAAACACATTAAATTTTCATATTATAATTGATAAATTTAATTTCATCATCAAATTTAATTTAAATACAAAATTTGAACTCTTATTTTCATTTATTTCAATTATTTTATTTTTATTTAATAATTTTAATTTAATTTAAATATTTTTTTAAAAGTCTTATTTTAATTTATTATAATTAGATTATTTTTATTTAATTTAAAAAAAATTTAAATTATTATTTTAGTTTATTATACTCTAACAAAAAAATTTACTTCATTCAGTTGAATTTAATTACAAGTACCCGGTATTCTATCCTTAGAGGGAATAAAATGCGTGTGACAATGACTAAAAAAAATTGTTAAGAATTGACTTTTTCCTTAGGATCTTGTGTTGCGGCGGTCGTGGGAAGGCTGGTACCGCGCTACACCCTGTTCGGTGACACATTGGACATTACAAAACGAATGCTCCTCACGGGGACTTGTAAGCCCACCAACCGCGTTCAGGGTCTCAAGATCTCAAGGGGCACTTTTTTGCTCTACCAGTTAATTTGATCCACCCCGGATCTTAACTCTTCATCACCGTTTACCTACAATCAATCAATCAACTGATCGAATGCGTGCGTCGAGAAATTCCGCTTAATCAATCAATCAATCGCTGCCAAGTTGCTTTTAAATTTCAACCAATCACGACACAGTGAATCCGATTGAACAGTCAACTGATGACTGGAGTGGGTGGGGCTCAACTGTCCCTTGAGATCGGGGGAACACGGTAAAGTTTTATGCACGCGCATTTTATATTGACGAAAAATCGTTGAATTTCGGTTGTACTGCTGTCTGGTGATCTTTGATCCGGTTTCAGCTGAGAGAATTCAAATCAGCCCCAACACGAAAGATGTCCTCGAGACATTCGGCAGTTTCCGAACGGAAGAACGTGGGGAGGTTTTTGTCCGCGGAAAAGGCGCACTCACCACGCACTGGTTAACGGGAGAAGATGGTATTGCGAAATAACTTATCGTTTACTGTAGAAGCCCGATAACATTAGCAGTGGCGCGCCGAGCTTTGATTCGAGTGGGGGGGAGGGTTGAAGAAAATTCATTTTCCGACGTTATCCGGAATATTATTTTTGTACAGTTTACTGACGGTTACTGCCATGCTAACACAAAGACAATAGCTGAATGTTAGAAGGTCAATGCTACCCAAGCGTATTGAGATTTTTCATCACAAAGGCATCAATATTTCATCAAAACCCATCAAAGACCATCAAAACCCATCGAACCCATCGAAACCCATCAAAGACCATCAAAACCCATCGAACACACCAAAACCCATCAAAACCAATCAAAGCCCATCGAAACCCATCAAAACCCATCAAAACCCATCAAAACCCATCAAAGCCCATCGAAACCCATCAAAACCCATCAAAACCAATCAAAACCCATCAAAACCCATCAAAGCCCATCAAAGCCCATCAAAACCCATCAAAACCCATCAAAACCCATTACTAACCGACTAGCCCTAGCCCGGCGTGTTCGATTGGTAACTAAGCGACTAGCCCTGCCTGTACGCGCGCACAGCCACTACGATGTTCGAAACACGATGCAGTAGAACGATAGAAGGTAAGGGGGGAGTATTGTATGACAATTCTCAATCATGGTGTTTTTTCCTCTAAATGGGGGACCCTTATGGCAGTTTCACCGGCCGGTGAAAATAACCGAGTCCGTTCCCCTAAAGTTATCGGGTTTCTACAGTATCTGTTCCATGTGCGTGTTGTGGAAACAACCGTCGCTACTTGTTGTTACAGGCAATAAGGAACTGAAAATGCTCCAGAACAAATACGAAGCCACTCTCTTTCTGGATCGCGACGACTTTTAAGACCATAACTTCAAATTCATTTTCTTTTATAATCTGCCACTTCGCTTGCTCGGTTCGACGGAGCGATTACCAATATAATTTTTGACATTGCAAATTTTCCAAGGAAAGAAAGATGTGAAAGGAGAAGAAGAAAAAATATTTTAAAAAAATAGGGAAAAGACAAAGGAAAGAAGAGAGAAAAACGCGTGCGAAAGTGAAGAAAAGAAAAAGAAGAAAAAGAAACAAAAGTAGGGACAGAGAAAAAACACAGAAATGAGATGAGCATCAAAGTACAAAAAGGAGACAGTCAAGCATACAAAATTATGTAATATAATGAAATAACTTATGAAACCTAAATGTAACTTAAATGTAACTTAAACGTAACTTATGGAACTTGAATGTAACTTAAATGTAACTTAAATGGAACTTATGGAACTTAAATGTAACTTAAACGTAACTTATGGAACTTGAATGTAACTTAAATGTAACTTAAGTGTAACTTATGGAACTTAAATGTAACTTAAACGTAACTTATGGAACTTGAATGTAACTTAAATGTAACTTAAATGTAACTTATGGAACTTGAATGTAACTTAAATGTAACTTATGGAACTTGAATGTAACTTAAATGTAACTTAAATGTAACTTGATTGTAACTTATGTAACTTAAATGTAACTTAAGTGTAACTTATGTAACATAAATGTAATTGTAAATATAAGTAAGTTTCTCAAGATAACGGTCAATTAGCAGAGAGGTCAATTAGCAGAGATTTTTTAATTAGTCTATATTTGCGATTAAGAAAGAATTTATTTTCAAACCGAATCAGTAAAGAAATGATTTTTATCGTTTTCACGTTACAAACTGATCGATTGTATTTTACTTTGTAATGTAATTTTGAATTAACAAGTTCTTGACATTACGACTGTTTCAAATGTATTTAATAAGGGAGTTTAAATTAAATTCAAAATTAATATTACATGCGTGCCTGAATTTAAATTAAATCAAAAATAAATCTCCATCCAAAATTGATTATAACATAAATTAAAATTGATTTAATTTAAAATAAAATAAAATTGATTTGATTTAAAATAAAATAAAATTGATTTAATTTAAAATAAAATAAATCTGATTTAATTTAAAATAAAATGAAATGAAATGCTTCTTTTTAAATCATACTTTTTATTTATGTAAAGAACAGTAATTCCGTGTCGTAATGTTTTATTACCATATACTGTAATTCTACCGAAACGAACGGTGGCAGCTGTAGACAAAGTTTGCAAAGGAAACGCGCCATTGAATCACGGCGATTTTTTAGCATAAAAATTTACAGAATAGATTCATCACTTTCTCCATTTCCTGCCTCGCTTGCTAAGCTCCACAAAAGCCGCCACACTTCAGCTGAGACCTGACAAGGTAACCTCGAAGAAGGAAGAGAAAATTCAAACAAAAAGGACCATTCTTTGGGTCCAGCAGCTTCATCCAGGCCTTAAACGTTCATAAATTAAAATAAACAGAACGAAAAAAGCGCGTCCAGAAAGCGCACTTCAGTGCTGCTTCTTCTCACCGCCCGTCCCGCCGTCCTTCGCGTCCGGGCCCATAGGAATAACAATTCGAGTCGTCGCTCCTCCGGCGACGGTCGGTCCCGGTGAGGAACCCTTCCCGCCGACGGTCGGTCCCGGTGAGGAACCCTTTCCGGCGACTGTCGGTCCCTGTGAGGAACCCTTCGGTCCGTCCGTCGTCGTCACCGCCTTGGACTCCAACAACGCAGAGAGCTCGTGGACCCTCTTCACGGCGACCTTCCGGGCGGTCCGAACCTCCTCGACGCCGTCCGTCGCCACTCCGTCGAGTTTGATTACCGCGTGCGTCAGGAGCTCGTCCACGAGCTTAAACTCGTACTCGGTTCTCGCGCCGCTGAACTTGTTGATTCGGACCTCCAGCTCTCGCACTTCCGCCATGATCTCCTCGATCCGTTCCAGCGGGGTCTTGACCTTCACCGACGGCGGCGGCGGTGGCGGAGAGGCCTGCGAGGGTTTCGGCGGCGCGGACGCGGACCGAGGGAGCTCCGAGCTCTTTACCACAATCGGGACACGGTGGGTCGTGGCCGTGTCCGGGGGTGACGGACCGTCCGTCGTGCTGCTGCCGGAGGAGGGTTTCGGCGGTTTCGGAAGGTCCGACTGACGGTCGATGTCGGAGGCCATCGAGGGTTTCTCACCCGGTGCGGAGGAGGACCGCTCGAACCCGAGCGGGATCGCCACGTTGGGGTCGCGTTCCTTAGTGTAGCCCATCGGGATGGCTTCCGTCTTGGCCGGCGGAGTGGGAGGAATATTTTCCACCTTCACCTAGAACGGATAGCAAGCGACGTCAACGTAAAAGCACGTCACATCAGAGTGAGTTTTGGTGTGAAATTTGTTCGATCGATTTGAGACATCTTTTCGCGCGCACCCAGTGCGAATAAATACTTCATCCGTGCCGCTGCAGAGCGCCTTTTCGGAAAGGCCTTCATAGAAGCCAGTGAAGCGGCTGTGAGGACCCCTTCGAAGACATTCGAAGTGACTGAGTGGCAGTCAGATTTACTTTCGTGTTTGTAAACGATTTCTAGTTTTTTGGAACCAATTATTTGATGTTTATTCTGCCCAGCGTGTCGTTGAAAATATCAATGGAAATCGAAGTGCTGTGCTAGTCATCTGCGACCATACCCAATCGCATTTCAAGGTCTTTTAGAAGACCTGCACCGGGTTCCCTGAGACCTATAATTGTTTTGATACAGCGTCTCATTTTGCCAAAAAGCCTTTGAGAACGCCTGTGTACCAGAACGAAAGTCGTCAAAAAGCCGCTTTGCAGGCTTTGCTCACAGCACTTTTCGATGCCTGTACAGCGGTCTTATTCGCAATGGGCAGTTTCTACTCACCGGGATTTTCCGTTCCTTTTCCAGCTTGCTGTCGAACCGATCGCCCCAGAGTCCTCCGCGTCCGACACTCCCAGCACGTTGCTGTCGGTCGTTAAACCCGAATCGCGGCAGGGAACTCCCGAAGGGTCCTCCCGTCATCCCGTCGGACCCGAAGGGTCCTCTCGTCGTCCCGTCGGACCCAAAGGGTCCTCTCGTCGTCCCTTCGGACCCAAAGGGTCCTCTCGTCATCCCGTCGGAATTTTCATTCGGACTGTTCGAGGCGGCCCGGTCGATGCCGCTGTCTGAGCCGCCGTCCGACGGTTGCAACCGCACCGGGTTCTTCGGCTTTGGATGGGTCGCCGGTGGGGATGAGGATTTCTGGTAAGAGGGACCTTGCTGTGACGACGCGTTCGAGGATGTGGACTTCATATGCGGCGGAGGAACGGGTCGCGGGATGGCGGACCTTGTCTGG